>CAUYON010110748.1:0-24928 GCA_963573935.1 Arctocebus calabarensis | reverse complement strand
AGGTGTACATGGCTGGCACCTCAGCCCGTTGAGCCACAGCACCGAGCCCACAATTACAAATATTTTTAATAGAAAAAAAAATAAGGATGGATCTTAAAGCCAGCTGATTTTCAGAAATAGTAACAACTGAAGGAAGGCTGCAGAGGCCAAAAATCCCCAGTTTATAGAACTAGAAGCTAGGAGGGGTTTAGCTTCCCATGACCACCCTAGACACCAAGTGGCACGCTGGCCCATCCCCCTGCCCACAAACAAGGTGGCATTTCCCAAGCAGGATACTCTGGCCAGATATTAGCCAAATGAACTTCAAGTTGGGGCCTAACAAGATGACCTCTGAGCAGGTTCTCTAGGGCTCTGTGCCACCACCAGTGGGGGGCAGCAGGTGATGCTCTTGGGGCCTCCAGGGCTCCTGGTGGGGCCAGCCCTCAGCACCTTCCCACCCTACCCCTGCAGCTGACAACAGGAAACAAAGCAAAAAGGAGCCACATGGTTTAGGAACAAAATTTATTCCAATTTAAAACAGAATTCATTTCAGGAGAAAGATATGAAAAATTGATTTCCATCAGGCATCTCTGGATTAAGGGATCAGGGCCCACAGGCCCCAGGACGCTGGCATCACGCTGGTCTGCACGCCCAGTCCTCCCTCCCTCCCCAGTACAACATGCATGCATTTCAAATGACAAAGGTCTAAAAACAGCTTTTTATAGAATATTCTCTTTTAAATAGGTTAAGGTTTAATTGTCTGAAATCAGGACTGTGTGTAATATACAAGTATCACTGGATCATATCCACCGGGCTGGCCCTACGGGCTGTGGCCACCTCCGGGGACACTGGCACTAGGAGGCCTCTCTGGGGGAGCCTGGGGCACCCAGGGTATGGGCCTTACTCTGGCTGGGGGCTGCTGCCTCCTGGATGTGACACAGTCAAGGAGGAGGTCAGCACTCTGAGAAAGCGTTTATGGAGGGGAGCTTCACCAAGGAACAGACACTCAGACGGATAGCTGCCCATGGCTCAAGGCCAGTGGGATGTGGGTAAGGGTGGCACTGGCACAAGAACTATTGTCTGGGACTCTCCTGGGGCAGCAGCCCCATCCCAAGGCCATGGCACTGCCCTCTGCTCTGGGGAATCAGGCACTCTGGGCTCTGGAATACTTGGCATACCATCCCCATCCGGAAGGGCTAATACTTTGACTAATACTCGGGCTGCCCCATGCCCGCATGCTGAGCAACTCTACCCTCTGGCCAAGTCCAGTTCCCTTTTTGTGATCTGGACCTCTTTAGAGATGCTGAGACATGTACTCTGTGAGGACCTCAAGACCCCAAGGGCAGGTCCACTGCCAGCAATGGACACAGTGGCCACCACAGGGAAAGCTCCATCTGCTCCCCCAGGGTGCCACCTGCCTGCCCCACCCTCACCATAGGGGGTTTACACCACAAACACTGTTCTCAGGTAGACATGTGGCACAAAAAGGTTGCCTCTGGGAGGGACAGGAGGAAAGCTACTGAAGAAGCTAGAGTCCCCATTGCCCCCTCTGCCTCTTGCAGGGCCAACACCAGGAATGCTGCTGCCCCACCCTACCAGGCTCCCTCCTCTAGTGACACCAGCAGACACCCTGCAGGGAGGGAGCCCTGAGAGCACAGAGGGCCCAGAACGGCTTACTGGGCTTGGTTCGATTTGTGTGTCGCTTCTATAGTTCATGAGAGGCCCAAAGAAACAGCAGCCACCTAGGGTCCCAATGTCACATCAGTAGGGGCAAAGGCATCACTGGCGATCCGTTCCTGGTACAATTGTGCAAAACACCCGAAACCAACGAAACAAAAACACTGTAGTGTTCAGTCTACAACAGATGAGAAGCCACCTCTCTCCTGTCCAAACAGCCCCCTCATCCCCTGCCTTCAGTCACTCAGGGAGAATCCGTCTCGACGCTCAGAGGGGTCCAGGGAAGTGTGGCTCAGTGCCTGGCCATGGCCAGTCAGGCCTGGAGCTGCCCAGGGTCCAGGTGTCAGCCATCGCCTTCCACGTGCGGCTGACCAAAGTGCGAGTGCTGGCATCCCGCATACTGGGCATGGTGGCTCCAGAGCGGGAACAAGTGCTCGGGACAAGGCCACACATGGAACTGCTGGCAGCATCCCTTCCTCTCTGATTCTCGGGGACAGACCTGAGAATATTCTGTAAAAGTCCCCACCTCATCCTCACTGTTTCCAAATTGTTTTCCAACAGCACAAACACCGATGCCCTCCACCCAAGGGCCTTTCTCTCAGAACCACACAGCACCCATCCCACCAGCTGCTCTCCCTTCGCAGCCCGGCCAGCTCAGGCTCCCGGGGAACACTCTCCAGTGAGGTGGTGGCTATACAGCCCTTAGGAGCCCCCAGGTCAGCCCTAAGCTGGCTAGACTTTGGCCCTGGAAAGGCAACCTGGCAGAGCCCAAAGTCCCACACCCCTAGCACAGAGGACTCTCCCTGGCCCACGATAGACTCAACCTATGGAGCCTGGCATCGTATTTTTCTTTCCACAAGAAAAAAAAAATGGTTAGGCACTTCCCAGGGTGGGCAACCAGGAGCCACCCACCCCCTCTTCTTGGAGTCCAGTGAGCAACAACATGGCATAAGTTGTGAGGATACAGGATGCACAGGATGTCAATAACTTAAAAAAAGGAAAAGGAAGTCAGTCTCCACATCTCCACGCCTTTCATGATTAGGAAGAAAAAAAGAGGGGAAAGAGAAAAGGCACCCCAGAGTCCGAGCACAGCCCCGGGGGTGCCTGGCGCCACCGGGAGTCTTGGGGTGGTGGTCCGGTCATGGCTAGTGGGGGCCAGATGAGGTCTGGAGTAGCCGGGAACATGGGGCACACATGTTTCATCTGTTTCAGTTTTTTTTTCTTTTCTTTTTTTTTTTTTTTAGAAAAAAGCGAGCCACAAGTCAAGGCCAGAAAAAGGCTGCCTTTGCCGCTGACAAAAGGTGAGAAGGTGCACAAAGTGTATAGAGAGAAAGATGTACATCCCCTGATACTGTGAAATAAAAACCATTTGTTAAAAATATGAACAAAAAACAAAAAAACCTCCTCCTGTGGGCAGAGCCCCGGGATCTGAGACGGAGCCGCCCAGGAGGTGCAGCTGCCCGCGGCACGCCAAGGTCCATCCCTGCTCACGCCCCCCTCTGGGTCACACCAGGTTGTACTCCTTCAGGTTGAGCTGCAGGATGGTGTCCTTCACAGCTGCGAAGACAAAGCGGATGTTCTCCGTGTCGGTGGCGCAGGTAAAGTGCGAGTAGATGATCTTGTCGCTGTCAGGGTTCAGGTCCACGAACATCTTTAGGATGAACTCCCGGGCAGCCTGTGCATCCCGTTGTGGCCCTGGGGGAGGGAGGGGTGAGCGAGGCTGGCCTGGACCACAGCCTACCAGGTGCCTAGGTGCTGGTGGGCAGAGCTCTGCAAACAGGGCCTTGGCCACACAGGTTACCCTATCTTGGATGAGCTGTGCCCCCGCCCCTACCCCAAAGCCACATGACTTGTGACCCCTCCTGGCCCCTCTGTCAGCCCAGTGGCCCATCTACTGGCTCACCCCAATAGCCCTGCCCACCCTGTTGGATCCGTCAGGGGCTACGCCACCTTCCCCATCCTTGCATGCCCCTCCTCTAATAGCCACCCACCACCTGCCTGGCCTCTTCACCCTCAGACTGCAGGCCATGCCCACTATCCTGCACAGGTTCCCAAAAAAGGCACCCCCTAAAGGTGGGTGACACCTGAATTCAAAGGCTCAGGTGTGAAGGAGTGCAGGGCTAGACATGGATTCGAAAGCAGCGCTCAGTGGTGACACCACTAATGCATAACACCCATGCCAGCTAAGGGCCAGGCAATACTCTCCCTAGGCCAAGTCATGAGATCCAGGGGAATCCAGCATGTGGAGACACCAGGGCTTGGCCCTGTCCAGGCACAGCCTGTGGGATGAGGTAGGTGACTGTGGGACAACTGCCCCCGTGCCCTGGTTCTGTGGACCCTCCCGTGACCCTCTCCCAGGGAGCAGGCCACACCATCGAACTCAGGGAAGTAGTCCACCAGGTGGGAGTGTAGGATCTTGTCCTCCAACAGGTCCTTTTTGTTGAGGAAGAGGATGACGGAGGAGTTCTGGAACCAAGGGTATGTGATGATGGTCCGGAACAGGGCTTTGCTCTCCTCCATGCGGTTCTGGGAAGGGAAGGAAGGTGACACTAGAGACAGCTGCACCCTCAGAGCGCATTGCAATGAGGTATAGACATCCTGCCCCTGCACCCCTCCACCCCTTACCCTGTGCCTCTCCCCTGCATCCTCCATCCTCCACCTGTACCCGTGCTCCCTCCATACTTCCACCATACCCTACAGCCTCTACCCCTTACCCCTGCACCCTGTACCCTACACCCCTCCAGCCCTGCATGCTTATACGTTCCACTACTGCATCTGTCCATCAAGGCTCAGCAGCTAGGAAGGCCCTTGGCCCAGCCCAACCCCAGCACATTCTTTTTTTTGAGACAGAGCCTCAAGTTGTCACCCTGGACAGAGTGCTGCGGCATCACAGCTCACAGCAATCTCCAACTCCTGGACTCAAGTGATTCTCCTGCCTCTGCCTCACAAGTAGCTGGGACCACAGGTGCCCACCACAACGCCCGGCTATTTTTTGGTTGCAGTGTCATTGTTGTTTGGCGGGCCAGGGCTGGATTCGAACCCGCCAGCTCAGGTGTACGTGGCTGGCGCCTTAGCCACTTGAGCCACAGGCGATGAGCCCCCAGCACATTCTTGACACAGGGGCATGACCCTGCAGAGGGAAGGCTGACTCCCCAAGTTCACCCTACCCAGGGGCAGTGCCTACCTCATTGTCTGATTCCACTAGGACTTGGTCATATTCACTGAGGGCCACAAGAAACATGATGGACGTCACATTCTCAAAGCAGTGGATCCACTTCCTCCGCTCCGACCTCTGTCCCCCAACATCTACCATTCTGAAAGGACATAGCACACAGAGGACTCAGCCATGGGGGACCAGCCCACTCCCCTGGCTATACCAAATAAGCCCTTTCTCTGTCTCAAAAAAAAAAAAAAAAAGGCAACAGCCTCAGGTGCAGAAATAAAAGGGGTGAGTGAAAGGATATAAACTCTCATTCTATCACCCTGTGTAGAGAGCTGTGGCGTCATAACTCACAGCAACCTCAAACTCTTAGGCACAAGAGATCCTCTTGCCTCAGCCCCTTGAATAGCGGGGATTACAGGTGTCTGTCACAATGCCTGGCTAATTTTTCTATTTTTAGTAGAGACAGGGTCTTGCTCTTACTCAGGCTGGTCTTGAACTCATGAGCTCAAGCAATCCAACCACCTCAGCCTCCCAGAGTGCTAGGATTACAGGCATGAGCCACTGCACCTAGCGTGAATTTTGTGTATGATCAGGGAAGATACTGCATTTTTCTTGAAAAAATACAAAGGCAGAAAAGAAAAGTGTCCCTCAGGCCCCAGCCATGTATAGGCAGGGCCCAGACAGAAACCCACTAGGACACTAGGGCTGCCTGAGGCATGGCGAGTGGCAGGGATCTACCCAGCCAAGATCTAAAGAGCAGAGTCCAGGAAACACAGGTAGACGGTGGATGTACCAGGATGACTCTTAAGGGAAAATACAGTGGTGATTAGATGCCAGGCCACACCAACAGCTGCAGCCAGTCAGGAAGACCACTGTGCTAACAGCATAGGGGCTATAGCCTTTCTGGACCACAAGGCCTCTACCAGCACACCATGGCCACCAGCAGGGTGGGCCCAGCTCTTCCTCTCATGTACTGGGGCAATCATGACACCATCTGATGCCTCCAATTGGAGTAGTGGGCCAGGAGCTCAGCCTTAGGCCCTGCCTGCTCTCTCCTGGCTCATGGATGGTGAGAGGCAGCTGATAAAGGAACAACTATGGCAGAGTGGGGGGGCCTACAACAAAGCTCTATACACCGACCTGAGCTCAGGAAAGGGACAGGACATTCCAACAGAGGACACAGAAGGCCCAGGCTGAGGTGGTATCAGCGGAACCCTAAGCTGTGAGCTGAAGTGGCATCATGATATACCCCTGTCTTGCAACACCTGGCCTCAGCTGGATCCCTTTGGGGTCACTGACCCCATGAGAATAAAAAAGAAAACTAAAACCTGAATTCTCAGAAAATACACCATCATGCATATATAGCAAGTACACGCCAACTTCTGATGGTCCAGGGTACCTGCTGGAGCTAGAGGAAGCACTCAGTGACTGGACAGAAGCCTGGCCACTGAGAGCAAGGGCGAGGCACAGAGTAAAGAAAGTGGCACCCCAACTCCTCCTTCTTTCCTAGCCTGAGCAGGGAGTGCCCCGGGAGCCTCAGGCAGACCCACAGGCTTTCTGCACTGAGCTGCAGCTAGTGCTCCCTAGACACCAACTGAGAGGTGTCATTTCTTCCCCGACCAACGTCAGTGCCACAATGAGTCTGTGCTTAAGGAGAAAGCACCTGAAACAGGCACTACCCACACAGGCACCAAATGCAAGTGCAGTGGGTAAGTGGCCCCCAGCCAGAGCCTGTGACTGAGAGGACAGAGGTTGTTAATGTCCCCAACACTCATATCTGCCTGAAACTTGGGAATAGGATCTGATTTGAAAATAATTAATCAAGATGGCTTAAGACTAGATTGGGGACAGCCCCCAATCCAACATAACTGGTATCCTATTTGGACATAGACAGGTAGATGGCGAGAATACCCATGAAGATGAAGGCTAAGGCCAGGGTGATGCCTCTACAAGGAACACCTTGGCCTGGGACAAGGACACCTTGGCCTTCCGCATAGTCTCAAGAGGGCCTGCCTTGCCCACAACTTGATCTCAAATTTCTGCTCTCCAGAATTGAGATAACTAATACCTGCTGTGTAAGCTGCCCAATCTGTGCTGCTCTCATGGCAGCCCAGGACATGCATGCACTTGGCCTAGGTACTTGGCAGCTCTGGACAAGCCCTGACCCTGCAGCTGGAAACTTCACCTCCTGGGTGAGAGCCCACACAAGTGGGGTCGTGTTCTAGGGGACAGCTCTGAGACCACTCCAGCCATGCAACCTGCCAAGCATGTTGCTGACAGGGTCTCCAGGGAAAATTCCTCCATCCTGCAGACCAGCTCTCAGACCGAAGCCCAGCAGGTGTGGCATGGGCAGATCCCGGGTTCTATACCAAAACCACACAGTGCCTCAGCTTCTGGTCCAGAACCCACCCCTTCCACAGCACCCCTGCTCTGGCCAGGGGCCTACCAGGTGCCTACCCTTGCCCCCCTCTGCTGTGGCCATGTCCCCTTCCTACATGTGCCCAGATCACAGCCACTTACTGACAAATCTTATCTCCTGTCCTGGGTCACCCACTCCCTGAGGACCAATAAGCCTTCTGCTCCCACCCCCACCCATCCTCATATCTAGGGACACGGAGCCTCACCTCACCCTGCTCAGCGCATACCTGAAGATGATGTTCTCCAGGTCGAAAGGATACTCGATGATGCCCGTGGTGGGCACGCGCACCCGCAGCACGTCCTGCTGGGTGGGCAAGTAGCCCGAGGTGGCAATGCGGTCCACGTCAGTTAGGTAGCTGCGACACAGCAGGTAAGGATGTCAGGCCAGCCTGCCGGGGAGGGCAGGGGCCCAAGCACAGGGGATAAAACTGGGGATCAGGACAGGGCTGCCAACCTCTGTCCTGGGCCAGAAAGAATAGGTTCATTCCCAGGGTCTGGAGGGACAGAAATGACCAAGAACAAAAAAACAAAACAAACAAACAAACAAAAAAACACTCCTGGGCCACGGACTCTAGGTGGCTTGGGGATCTTGTAATAGAGCCACCCAAGAACAGTCCAGAAGAGAAAAAGTGAAAGCGCACAGGGTTCCAAACACAGGCGTGGCTGGACTTGAGGAGTGACTGCTTTTTGTAGATTATTTTGTTATTATTTTAGAATAGTTTCAGATTTACAGACAGTTACAAATATAGGTAAGTCCCACAGGCACAAGTTTCCCCACTGCTCACATTGCACAGGGGTGTGGTACACACCCCAATTAATGAAACAGTGATTCGGGCTTCCTCAGTTTCCCTTCATGCTCTCTCCTGCCTTGCGGCCCAACTAGGACCTCATAAAACACTTAGTCATCACGTCTCCACAGGCCTCTGGGCTCTGCCACAAACTCCTGGAGGAGTTAACACAAGAATGGGCAGGAGGGGACAGGAAGGTAGGCTAGCCCCTATCCCTCAGACCAGGAAGGAAAGCAACACACAGCCTTACTGTGGAACCTCAGCACATAATCATGGCCCTGGCCACCCATTAAAGCACAAGTCACCCCTTGTCCCAGGCCAGGATGTGAAGAGGACCCCATTCACAGGTGAGTGATGTGACCCTGGGAGACATGCAGTAGACAGGACTGAGACAGGCTGGGGTATGTCCACCCCCTCATTCCACCAGCTCTCCTAAGGGACCATATACCTGGCCACCCCTCCCAATCACATGCTGGCTTCCAACACTGAGGGTGACAAGGAACTCAGGAAAGACCCTGGGAGAGGTGGCAGGGCCAGGCGAACACAGAACCTAGTATTTGCCCTCTCCAGGATTTGCTCAATTCTGCCCTGTCCAGCAAGATGGCCAGGCCTGCCATGTGCACACAGGGCTGGGGAGGGGTTGCAGGGGCCAGGCTAGGCCTCCAGAAAGGCTGCCCCATTCCTGCTGACTGCACTTACTACTTGGCAGAGTCCGAGAGCTGGTATTCCCGCCTCCGATCATAGCACTCCTGGATGCCAGGGTCATTCCACAGGGTCTTGATGGCATTGACATACTGATGCTCGAATGTTGTCACCTTTTCCACATCCACCTCCCGGATCAGGAGTGCATTGGCCTGCAAGGGCAGGAGGAGGAAGAAGCCACAAGCTTGCCAGGGGCCTGGCCAGACAGGGCTATGCCCACACACCCAAAGCCACACCAGCTCTGTGTCCAGGTTTCAGCCTGACAACTGCGCAGTCAGAGTCACTGGCTCCAGTTTGGCGTGAACATGTGTCAGAAAGGGACAAGGCCCACTGGTAGGGACAATTCTTCCAGACAAGGTCCCCAAAAGCAAAGTCCACCAGTGAAACAGCTCCACAAGAAAAGCCTTTCCTTCTCAAAGGGAAGGAGACAGGGGACTGGAAACAACCACACTCATAAGCAAGAGTGCTCCTTAAAGACTAAGTGGGGAAAGATCCAAGAGAGGGAACCTCAGCCCCAACCACAATAACAGAACAGAGGGCAATGACAGGGATGGGGTGACCATCACTGCTGCGCAGACACCAGGAAATGGGAAAATGAATCTCAGTACCGCTAACTAGTAACTCAGCTGGCAACTAACACCTACAGCATGTGACTCCAGGGCTTGTTTCCTGTCTAGTGCGACTTTGCTCTTCTGTCCCATGAACACTTAACACTATAAAGTGCAGACACCGCACTAAACACTAAGGACAGTGTATGGCCCCTGAGCCAATGGTACTTAACAGTAAACACGACACTCCCACGTGTAAGAGGCATTCAGACCCTCATAGAGCCCTGGGCAGTGGGCAGCACCAGACCCCAAGTTTGCAGACAAGGCCAGGACACTGAGGCTTAGCTGCCACCTGCCCTATCACAAAGGAAGAAGGACAAACACATACACACACACACACACACACACACACGCAGTCACACACACTACTCAGGGGCAGACCCTCTGGGCAGACAGTTGGGTCCCCCTCTGCAGCTCCATGTACCTGTCCTCAAGGTGCTCAGGCCAATGTGTCCAACCACAGCTTGACTGGTAGACTGGGGAACAAACATACCTGAGTGGAACCCACAAGGGCACAAGGAATGCTTGCCTGGCTTTCCTGGCCTCTTGGGTCACAGAGACCTCAACTGTCTCCTCCTGAGCACTGCTCTTGTCTCAACGCCATCTCCAGCCCACTACTCACTCCTCTCCTCCAATCTGGGCAGGGATAGGCACCTAGGGTACTTGGACACATGGACATCATTCCCAGAAAATCCCATTGATTAAATACTTCCAGGTCAGCTTTACGAGCCACATGGACTCTGTCTCAACTACTCAATTGTGCCCTTACAGCCAAACTTACCACAGGCAATGGG
Source organism: Arctocebus calabarensis (assembly GCA_963573935.1). Classification (NCBI taxonomy): domain Eukaryota; kingdom Metazoa; phylum Chordata; class Mammalia; order Primates; family Lorisidae; genus Arctocebus; species Arctocebus calabarensis. Next base: position 14,799 of record CAUYON010110748.1, on the reverse strand, counting down.
GCAATGTGTTAACCAATCAAACTTTACTGACAGAAACAGGCTGCAGTTTGCAGGTCCCAGTTCTAGATGTTGATGAGATCTAGAGTCCAAATAGGAACCAGGTCAGGAAGAGATTGCAGAGGGAAAGCAGCAAGGTGCCAAGCCAAGACCTAGAGGGCAAGAGCCCCACAGAGCCCCACACATGCAGCCTTATGCCCAGGCCTGGTGGGGACCCTGGGCTGAAGTAGAAGGACAAGGCCCAAATCAGAGACATATCAGAATCTGGCTGATTTACCTGGAGCCTTAAAGTAAATGGATTAATTTAAACCACAGAGTCCTATGCCAAGTGTTCGCCTAGACCAAATGTCTGGGGTTGAGTTATAAGACCCTAAAAACAGTTCTACTAAAACTAAACTCAGAGATCCTCAGCTGGAAGGATCCAGGGAGGCCACCAGCAGGCATTGGTAAGGGCATGGCTGGTGAGCAGCTCATGAGGTAGATGCTGGGTAACCATCTGGCATTTCTCAGAAGAGCAGATCCCAGCTACCCCACTCCTAAGGTACAAGTGAGGAAAATGGAAACACATGTCCACATAAACAGTTGTATATAACAGTCACAGCAGTTCTGCTCCTAGCTGCCAAAAAGGTTAAAATCAACCCCAACTTCTGCTGACGAGAGACTAGACCACACAACATGGTCCATCCACGTGATGGGATATAACTTAGCCATGAAAAGGAAAGAGGCTCTGACATAGGCCACAATGATGATGATGGACCTTAAGGACACCATGCTCAATGAGAGAAACAGACACAGAAGGACACACCGTGAGATTCCATTTATGTGAAATGTCCAGAACAGGCAGATCCGCAGAGATGGGACGTGGATTCGTGGTTGTCAAAGGCTGGGGGAGAGAGGTGGGGGAGGATGACTGCTGATGGATATGGGGCTTCTTTTGGGGTGATGGCATATTCTAGTGGTGATTACTGCACAACTATGTAAGTCTATAAAAAAAACTGAATTACACAGTCTGAGTGAACTGCATGGAATAAATTATACACCAATAAAGCTGTTATTAAAAAAGCAGGAAGGGGGTGGCCTGTGGCTCATATGTGGCGCCAGCCCCATAAACCAAAGGTGGAGGGTTCAAGCCTGGCCTCAGCCGAACTGCAAAATAGAAAACTAGCCGGGCATTGTGGCGGGTGCCTGTAGTCCCAGCTACTCGGGAGGCTGAGGCAAGAGAATCGCCTAAGCCCAGGAGTTGGAAGTTGCTGTGAGCTGTGTGGCGCCATGGCACTCTACCGAGGGCGATAAAGTGAGACTCTGTCTCTACAAAAAAAGAAAAAAGAAAAAAGCAAGAAGGGAAGCACCAACTCCATGGGGTCCTAATGAGGGTCAAAGCCAGCATAGGAAGTGCTGCTGGGCCCACAGAGAGGGCAGAGGGCGTTCGCTCCTGAGGGGGCAGGTGGCTCACCTGGCTGGGCCTCAGCTTAGCCCTGCATAATGGGGGGAACCCACAGCTACAGAAGGGCAGCCAGGGGCTTTGCTGAGCAGTCTGGGGCTTTGCTGAGCAATGCCCATCACATATGCCATCTGGCACCCAGAGAAGACAGTGGCTGCTAAAATTTCCACATACATGACTGGAATGGGCAGGAGTCAAAGGTAGCCCAGGCAGCCAGGAACCTAAAAACTCACTGTAGGCCCGGGGCTGCCCGCTCCACCAGGCCCTTGGCCATGAGCCTAGGGGCTTACCTTGTTCTGCTCATACTTGTACAAGATCTTGAGTGTCTCCATGGCACGTATCATGGCCTGCATGGCAGTGAAGATGTTCTGGTAGACCAGCTTGGTGAAGCTCCGCTTGTCCTCTTCCGAGTAGCCTGAGCCATGGATAATCCGCATCTGCTTGATGAAGGTGCTCTTGCCACTCTCACCCGTGCCTGGGAGTGGAGGGTGCAGTGAGGGTACAGCAAGAGCCCCCAAACCTTCCCACGACCCCACTGCTTGTGGTCAGTCATGGAGCACCTCTACCCCAAGGCTCTGGTAGTCCCCAAGTCAAAAACCAGGACACAGGTATGTTTTTTCAGATGTGCTGGCCTAGCCTTCCTTTGAAATCACCCTGTCTCCCAGAGCCAGTTCAGCTACTGCCCTGGGGCTGGGTCACAGCAACAACCCCCCATGACAGACCTAGGACTCTGGATGCCTAGTTCCTGCCCAGAACTTCATGTCCCACTCCTAGGGCCTGACAGCCCAGGATTCTGGTCAATGGAGGCCTTGCTTCTGCCCAACTGGCTGCTCTAACCCCTACCATGGCTAGAGCCCAAGCCTAGGCACCCCATTTCCACCTGACCCAGTCTACCCAGCTTCAGCCATGTTCCTCTTAAAAGACATCTCACCTCTAAATGTCACCAGCTTCCCACTAGGGAGAAAGGCTAGCCCACCCGTAAAAGCAATGTGTGAGACACCCTGAGATATAGCCTCACTCTGGACTCATCCACAGCAACCTGCCCCCACCCCCTGCCTAGGTCCCCATAGGCTGCCTTGGACCCACCAATTCCTCCATTCCACCCTGCACCTGCACATGGGGAGTCACAGCAGCGCTATTTGTGACAGCCAAAGGGAGAACCAGCCAGAGCCCCTTGAACAGCTGAGGTCACACCTTCTTGCTGGGCAGTGAGGGAGGATGGAGCACTGATTCATGCACCACCACTGGTCAATGTCCAGGGAAAACAAAAGGGTTCCAACCCTGGTGGCGCCATGTTAGAAGATTTCTGCATAACTGCTATGGTCTGAACGCTTGTCCCCCCACATTCTAATGCTGAAATCCTAACCTCTAAGGCAGTGGCCTTAGGAGGCGGGCTCCTGGAGAGGTGATAGGTCAGGTCAAAACCTTATGAATGAATCAGTGCCTTCATAAAAAGGCCCCAGAGGCTCCCTGCCCCTTCCACCACACTAGAAAACTATGGGAGGGCACTGTTGAGGAACTAGGAAGCAGCCTTCACCAGACACCAAATCTGCAGCGCCGTAATCTTGGACTTCCGGCCTCCAGAACTGTGAGAAATAAACGCCTGCTGTTTGTGAGCCACACAGCCTGCCATGTTCTGTAGCAGCAGTCCCAGCTGCCAAAATTTTGAACATGGAAGACAGACTGGTGGTGGTCAGGGGTCAGGGACAGGTCTGGGCATGGCAAAGCTGCCCCGCCTTGCCCAAGGTGGCAGATGCAGGTATCCACAGTGATGAGACCACCCAGAGCCTCACATGTACCCCATCTCAGGAAGCCTCGCCCAGCTTTGGTCTGCAGGGAGACACCAGTCCATTTCCATCCGTGTCCTGCCTTCCCACTGCGCCTCAGGAGCTCGATGAGCTCAGCCTCTCTGGAAGATGTCGCCGTGGGCGCCTACAGCTGTGTGCCTCACTCAGCTTTGCTCTACTGCTAAATAGAAACCACCCCCAGCGGCCCTCCCCTTCCCAAACACTCTGGGAACTCCGGCTGCAGAAACCCAAATGCCCGGTTTTTAGGAAACGCCCAAGACATACATAGTGGAGGTCTCTCCCCAAGGAGGACACTACATTGTCCCCACCATGGGGTGTGGTGCTCCCCATCTGTCTGTACACTACCTGCCCCGTATGCCTGCATTTCTAACTCTTACACAGGCCTGACACACAGAAAACACTGCACAGACACTTTCTGAACCTGATGCTGGCTCCCTCTTGAGCCCTGCATTCCCCGTGTCCACCAGGCTGGACTTGCCTTCTTGTTACCACTCTTGGCTCCTCTAAGCCCAGGACAGCCGGGAGAAGGAGGTCCCCACACAACCACGAACAAGGTGGCTGGCCCCTGTGACCCCTGTGCACACTGCAGGGCCTGGCAGGCTCCAGGGGAACACAGTATGGCTGGGCTGAAGCCACAGGATGCAAACCCTTGGCAGGCTCAGGATGCCACCACTGGGAGGGCCTCAGTCTGAACGCTGCTCCTGACTAACAGACTAACACCTAGATAAGGGAAATGGAAGCCCTGGCTGAGAATGAGAAAACCACTGTCCCATCTCAGCCAGCTGGCTAAGAAAGCCCAACTGGGAGGAATTCCAGCTATACCCCGATTCCTGGAAAACATCCCCCAAATGTGGGCAAGGTAAAGGAAAGGAAAGGTGGCTCATGTCCCATTAGGGACAAGACTGGAGGGCACAAATAAGCAGGGCTTGTTTGACACTGTTCAGATTCAAGGTATCTATGTACTTAGAGGCAGAGTGAGGACAAGATACAGGATCAGAATTTGAATTTGGGGTCCAGAAACCCCTGAGGATTTCTAAGCTGTGTCTTGGCTGCAGTGCCTGTGACTATGAGATGTGGGAGGCCCAGGAGCACACCTAGTCGCTGGCCAAAGCCACTTGGCCTCATCCTCGGGACTTTGCTGATCCAACCTCGGCAAAGTGAGAAGGTAGGCCGGTACTACACATGTGGGTGACCTCAGCTCCTGGAAACACAGCCTGGAGACAATGCTGACCACAAGGTGTGCAGACAGGCAGCCCTCCTGTAGCTGAAGACAAAAGGTGTGAGGCCCATGCCTGGTCCAGCTTCACACATGGCCTGGTACCAATCCTGCTTTGTTCTCAGAACCCCAGGAGGTAAAAACCACTACAGCACCTGTTTGATTGGTAAGAAAACAGGCACAGAGAGGTCAAGGAGTCTTCATGAGGTCACATAGGCACTAACTGCTAAGGCTGAACAGTGGCTGGTTTCACAGCCTCTTCTGCCAGCCCAGGACTCCCACCTCCCCCACACAGCAAAGTGAGCAGGTTACAGGCATTTGGGAGAAACACTTCTCACCCAGCTTCAGCCCCAGGAGAGGAAATGCTCCCGTGGGCACCCAACTACTAAGACACAAGAAAGAGGCCTAAAACTCACTGCCCCAAAACACACTGCTCTATAGGGGTCATGAAAGCCAGGGCAGGGATAAGATGGCCTCTGCACTCAATATCATAATCCTATCTCCATGCCAGTGGCAAAGCCTGCTGCAGGAGCTGGTGCCTGTCCTCGGGTACCTCAAAGGTACAGGCAATAACTGCCTCTCTGTCACCACAAGGCTGCACTGCCTTATCACATATTAGGTCTCTACCCAGACTGACTCCAAGGTAGGAATGGTGTCCTCACAGGATTAGGTTGGTATCATTCATTTGACACTCTTTTTTTTAAGACAGAGTCTCACTATGTTGCCCTCGGTAGAGTGCTGTGACGACAAGCTCACAACAACCTCAAACTCTTGGGCTTAAGCAATTCTCTTGTCTCAGCCTTCCAAGTAGCTGGGCCCACCACGACGCCTGGCTATTTTTTTGTTGGAGTTGTCATTGTGGTTTTTAGCAGGCCCAGGCCAGGTTCAAACCCACTAGCCCTGATGACCATAGCTGGTGCCCTAACCACTGAGCTACAGGCACTGAGCCCATATGACACTTTTTTAAAGCCCTTGTCCCCACATGCTGGAGTTTTACCACAGCCCTTCCTGAAGTGAGAACCCCCTGAGAGCTGAGGAGACCTGGTGTGAGTCCCCATCCCTGCCCAAACCCATGGTCTAACCCAGGCAAATAGGTATCTTCTTGAGGGATAGTGATGGGCCTGCATGCTCAGCTCAAAGACTATTGCCCACTAGGTTGGGATAATGTGGCCTATAGAAAGAGTGAGCCAGAGCACCCAGATCTGCCTCTCTTTCAAACGCCACCCCAGGGGCCTCCAACAAGGGTTCTGCCAGTCACCCCTCACCCCAACCTCCAAAACCGAGGGCTCAAGCAAACTGGTGCCGAGAGAAGGACTGTTTCCACGAGTCCACTCATCCTGCAGTGTTTATCCAGCACCCATGGGCACAAGCACCACACAAGGCCCTGGGGATCAGAAAAGGGACAAAACAGCCAGCTCTCTGCAGGCAGAGCCCTGGAGACCCCACAGAACAGGAAAGTCCCACTCAGGGGCAGAGGGGACTTCTGCCTGCCGGGGTAGTCACTGCTAAAGATGACAACAAAGGCCTGGCAGGGCCACATGCTTTCACATCTGTCTCACACACACCCCATGACCATTGCCACGATCCTAAAAAGTCACGGTCGATTCCGTTTGACAGAAAACTATAGCTTGGGAGGCAGATAGTTTGCAGGGCACCACCTCTGGAGCCAAAGGCAGACACCTGACTTCCCTCCTTGCCAGCCTGGTGCCTTCTGAGCCTTGGGGTCCCCATAAGGAAACTCAGGGCTGCCCAGGTAGCTTTTCAGGGAGAAGGTGTGCATGCAAAGGAGCCAGCACGAAGAGCAGCAGCAGGACAAAGCAGCTTCCTTTGCTTGCCAGGCACCTACTCCATGCTGAGCGCTGCACTGTCCTCATCTCATTCAGTCAGTTGACAACCCTATGGGGGGAGCGGCATCACTCCCATTCAACAGATGAGGAAACCAGTCTCGGAGAGACACAATGACCTGCCCACGTTCTCACTCCAGAGCATATCCACCATGCCCTATGCTGGCTGGCATAGCTAACCCAGGTAATAGGAGGAGCCTGGAAGGAGCCACCACTCAGGGGCCCCACCTGCCCACAGAAACAGAGCCCTCCTGAGCAGTGAGCCCTCACACTCACTAGGGAGCTTGTGGGGGGTGTCACAGAACTCCAGGTTACTCCCCTTCACTTCCCTGAGTGGCCTGACTTCAACTAGCCAATGACAGTCACTCCACAAGCATCTCTAAGGCCTGCAGGGCTCAATGCCATGAGCTTACAGTAGGAAAGGGGACAGAGGACACAAAGCTGACTGATGGCCACAAGAGGGGTAGGGGGCTCATGACAGACATAAGTCAGTGGTCCTCAACTGGGGTGGCTCTGCCTCCAAGGGACACTGGCAGTGTTTGAGGGCATCTTTGGTTGTCACACTGTGGAGCGTTTCCCCAGCATGAGGTGGGTAGAGGCCAGGGACACTGCTCAGTACCCTGTAGTGCCCAGGCTGTGTGTCCCCCCCCAAGAACCCCACCTCAAACATTCAGGGCACCAACCCTGGGAAACCCTGATTAAGGTGCCCCAGCAAGCCAAGCTCAGATCCCAAGATCCCAGGAAGGGGCTCTCTGGGAGCAGGTTCTCAGGGAGCACCTACTGTGCACCAAGCATGCACTGGGTGCTATGAAAACAACAAAAAGGACATCACTGGAGGTGCTCACATGGGGATGTGGGCCTACAGAGGACAGGTACAGCAGCTGCAGGAAGGGCAGGGAGGAGAGGCAGGCCTTGGAGGACAGGAGCCACACATGTTTGCAGGCTGGCAGCCCACTGTGAGGAGCCTGGTCTATGTTCAACTAGATGTCTGCCAGATGATGATCCTATGATCCTATGCACAGGCTGCCCAGAGCCCTCATCATCCACCCAGTCTTGGATCCTGGTCACCCTGGCTGGCAGCCCACTGAGGCTCACTGCCCTCAATTCATAGGCCAAGTACAGAGCTGGGAAACAAGAGCCTGCAGGGGACCCAGAAGAGGACGAGTTCCCTGATTCTGCCCACCTCACCTGGCTGCAGGGAAGGGATAAGCAAACTTAAAAGTCAGGCCCCCAACTTCATCAAGATCTGTCTGACTTAGCCACATGCTGCTCCAAGCTCCCAGTGCTGGACATTCTGCCAAGTGTCCTCCTCACAGAAGGAGAAGGATTCTACCACAAAAATCAGAAGTGAAACCTTTGTGGTTAAATATCGGAGGGGAAGCCCTTCCCTGCCGCACCACAGTGCCAGCAGGGCTGCGCAGGATGAAACCTCTGAGGACCTCAGAGCTCATGGAGATGCAGCCCCGAGGACAAACCTGACTGTGGCAGGAAGGGAAAGCTGACTGCACTCACTGAGGTTCTCAGTTCATCCCGGCACAAACTGGGAATAAGCTCAGGTGCTGGGCCCTGAAGGCACCAGGATCTGTGGACGTGTGCCCCAACATTCTCCTAGGACAGGGAAACTGAGGGCACAGTCAGGTCTGAAAACAACTCTGCACTCCCGCTGACAGATGTCTCCATCACTTCTAGGGACTATGCCATAAGAAAGCAGAGCCTTCCAGCAAAAAACATTAATAATAATTAAGTGTAAACATTAAGGACATATAAACAAATCCTAGCCTGAGCCCCTATGTCTCCCCAGCCCTATTACAGCTCAGGGAATCAAGGTTGGATAAGGCCATCCAAGGACGCTTCCTGCTCCCACAGTCTTCTGGGACACAGCACGGCCACCCTGCCAGGCGCCAGAGGCCACACTCCATGCCTCCTGACACTGGGAGGCACGCCCAGCCCTTCCCGTGGGGCCACCACACCCCACGCCGGATCCCAGCATGTCACTGCCCTGTGAAGCCGGCACAGGCCGGACAGGAAGCCTCCGGAACCAACCACCCCGCTTTATTTAGAAAGCCCAGAGCTACTCCAGCTCAGCCTTGCTAGCAGCCTCAGTCTCCAGCTACAGGCATTCCCTGGGAAGTCCTAGAGTTTCTAGCCATAAACCTATCCTAAGGAACAGATAAGGGCCTCCTCAGTGGATTCCTACTGAGACAGAAACAGGACAGCCCAAAGTTGCACTGTGTGAGACAGCTCCAGGAGCTCCTAGCTGGGCCTGCAGCCTCGATGGGCTCCAAGTCCTCCTGGAGAGCTCTGGAGGCCCAGGGAAGACCCCAGTTAGGTGGCAGCAATGTGCCCAGCACGGAGGCTGGAACAGTACATGTGCTAAACACAAAGTACATGCTCTTCACTCCCAGTCCTACTGACATCTGTCACCACCATCAACAGAAACGCCAATAAGGACAAGCCTGAAATAATATAGTGAATAAAACTGAATATACCTGTACTTTGAGTACTGAATTCTTGCACATGGCTTTGGCCGTCTAAACAAAAATATCCACTCTATAAACACTCGAGAAATTTCAGACAAAGTAATTTATACTGATTATCCACCAGCTTTGCAGTAAGCATCTTATGGTGTATGGGACTATGTGGCAAGGGTTCTTAAGGGGGGGCCACTTCAGGAGACACTGAGCAATATCTGGGGACATTTATGGATATTACACTGTAGGGGGGTGCTGCTGTCCTGGAGTGAAGGTCAAAGATACTGCTCCGTACCTGCAGTGCCCAGGACGCCCCACCCTAGAGAACGAGAGCAAACTTTCACAGAGAGGGGCAAAAGCAGCACAGGAGCCAGGGGACCATGTCCAGCTCAAGTATCTTCTCAGACCACTCCCTGCACCTTTCATAAGGGTCATTTAAAATGCCCACCAGGCTAATCAACCTCATAGGCTGCCCCAGAAAGACACAGAGGACAGATGTGACCAAGCAGAAAAGACATTTTTCCAGAACATTCTCCACCTGATCCCCAAGCCTGAAGCAAAGATGGCAGAACCACCCACAGAAATGAGACCCTCCCATGCCCAAGGTGCCCAGGGGACAGCAGCAGAGCCAACCTCACAACTTTGCACAGGAACTATGGGGGAGTCAGAGGGTTGGAGGCCTCGCTGCTAAGCGTCAGGGAAGGGGACAGTTCCAGAGAAGACCAAACCCCTGCTCAGTTGGCCCACCTGCACAGGGAATGCTGTGGCCTCCACTCAGGGTATCCCCTGCAGCCCAGCTGTAGCTTCCCTGGCCAGAAATCTCAGTCTCACCCTCAATTTGCTTCCTGCAAAACGGAGACAACTGCACACTCAGGCTGGCTTACTGGACAAGTGGAATGAGGACAGAGGTCCTCTTCCCTGCACCCTGGAACCCCAGCCCCTGGACCTCAGGTTGTCAAAGTCCTCCCAGTAAAATGTCCTTCACCTGGGGTGCTCAGATGGAAAGTTTTCTGAGGGTCTACTGCATTGCATTCTCATAGGGTCCCCTGACTCCCAATGCCTCAGGGTTCAGACTAAAGTCATTTCTTCTGTGAAGCCCTCTCAAACCCAGGGCAGGTCCATGTTCCTCTGCATGGCATTTATACCTGTCCTCCTTGGGTCTTATAGGCCTTCACCTTGGACCTGCCCATGCCTTGAACCTAACAACAACCTCCCAAGACAAGTGCACAATCCCCACTTTATAAGCTGAGGGAGAGATTTCTAGGGTCACACAATGGGGGAGGGGTGGGACTGTGTAGACACAAGTGCTGTCACCGCCATGGCCAATACCACTGGGCCAACGGTGGGCACCAGATAAAGCGTTGCTCCAAGCCATGGCAGCAGATGTAGGAGCCCTTCCCTATGTCCTTGAACCCAAAGTCACTCTCAAGTCCAAAGTACAGGCACAGAAGTCCAGGAAAGGTGGCAAAGGGGTCAGGAGGTCACAGAGTCACAGGGCAAGGCCATCTGGTATTTCTTTATGACACCAACCCAAAATAAAGTCTAATACCCTCTGCAAAAGCCAGCCAGTGCCACTCTGTCCTCCAAATGCCACCAGTTGGGGCCCACTGCAAGTTTCCTTTGAACTTTAAGGTTACTGCTCTGCCAAACTGTCTTTCCTGGAAAGATGGCCACTTTAGAGCCTTTTATTAAATCAGAACACAAGTTTGAAATAAAAATGCCTCAGGAGTCATCTCAGGCACCTCTCTAACCCAGGGAATGAAGGGCCATAGGAGGGTCACAAGCCCAAGAGACACCACTCCTGCTTCCTGTTAGGACCTGCCACTTCTCAAGGGCCAACCAAGACCTCCTCCTCCTCAGACACACCCCCTCTGGAACAGACCCTTCCTCCCTCCAGGCCCCTCCACCTCATTTCCCACCTTTTCCTGGTCCAGGAGCTAACCCAGGAGCTCAGGAAGGGAGGGGAGGGGCAGGGCCAGAGCTGCTGTTTTGTAAACGACTGCAGGGGCCCTTATTTGGGGTGACAACACTCTGCCAACCAGCTCCTGTCAACAGGTATGCCTTGGAAAGACGGAGGCTCACATGAGAACCTGCTCCAGAAGAGGGAGGAGAAGCCCAGAGGCAAGGGGCTGCTCTTAAGCAGGTCTAGACCCTGACTCCCACCAGACATTAAGGAAAGGAGCAAGGCTGAAGAGTTAGCCAACTCAAACAACTCAAAAAGGCTCCCTCAGGCATCAACCCCATGTGGGCCTCAAGAGAGGAAAGACTGCCCTCTCCCCACAGGGTGTCCATCCCAGAGGGAGGGAAGAAGTGGGAAGGGCCCTGAGGGAACAGGGGTGGGATGAGAGACAGAAGAATCTTTGGTTAGGAACAGCCCTTGAATAGAGGGAATAAGGCTACCCCTGCCAGAAAGAGTCAAGGCAAGACCCTGGAAGGTGAGGGGTGAGTGGGTTTCATGGATTACTGCACAAAGGTCTGCCCAGAAGAGATGCTGGGAACAGAGAAGGAGGGATGATTGATGGAGTAAGGTCAGAGGGCCAGCCCCTGTGCGGGGAGGGGACCGTCCCACCAGCAGGGGCTGAGGGGAGATTCTGAAGGGTCCTGGGGTCTAGACAATAGAAATTAGGGGCTGGCCCAGACGAATCTCAGGACTCAACCTGGGCAGTGCAGGTAGTTGTCGACCCCGGGAACAGTAACAGCACAGGCAGGGGCTGGCTCAGCAGGGCCCTAGGGTTCAACCTGGATAGCACAGACCGGTGTTGCCTCTGCAGGACCCGGGGGTCCGACCCTGGCACCACAGGCAGAGACTGACCCCGCAGGGCTCCGGGGTCGGACCCAGGCAGCACAGACAGGAGCTGACCCCTCAGAACCCAAGGGCCCGCGCAGGGACGCGCCGCCAGGCCCGGCCAACCACACTCACCGAGCAGCAGGAGCTTAAGCTCGCGCCGGGCGTCGCGCTTGTCCCGCCGCAGCTGCTTCTCGATCTCGGCGTTGATCCGCTTGGATTCCTTCACCTCATCGCTCAGGCAACACGCCATCATGGACTCCAGAGTCATCTTCCCGGCCGCGGCCGCCCGCCGGCCGCCCCCGCCTGCCGCCGCCGCCCCCCGGCCCGACTCTGGCCGGAGCCGCCTCGGGTGCCGCCCGCCTCGGCCCTCGGCCCTCGGCCCCGGTCCGGCGCGCCTCGCTTCGCCGCCGCCTGCGGGCCGCCGGGTTCCCGCTAGTGCCGCGCAAGCCGCGGACTCCCGCCCCGCCGCCTTCAGCCCGCGCTGCCACCACCGCCACCAACCGCAGCCGCCGCAACCGAGCGACAGCGACGGACAACCTAGCCTAGCTGGGGATCTCGGGCCGGGACGGGCAGGCGGCGCAACCAATGCACGAAGACCGCGGCCTCGTGCGCCCACCGCGGGGGCAGGACTAGCGGTCTGGGCGGGGCGTCCGCGCGCGCGGGAGGGGCGGGGCGGAGGCGCCCGCGGGTTTGGTTGCGCCGACTTGGGAAGGGGGACGCGCAGCCGGGAGCCGGGGCGGGGCCGCCCGGGATTGTGGGAATGTGGCGGACTCCGCCAGCTCCGCTCGGCTTCGCTGGGTTCCGCTCGGGCCAGCTCGGGCCCGCTCGTGAGTGAGAGGCGTGCACCCAACAGCTGCGCGGCGGGGCAGGCCCTCACAGTCTCCGGATTCGCAGGGAGCCCCCGCTTCTCCCAGGAAGCTCCCTGGCATTGCCTCCCTGGAAACCAGCCTTCACTCACTCATTATTAATGGGATGCTTATTGTGTATTAGGCATTAATGCAGCTCCTGCTGTTTACGCGACACAGCAAAAGCATTAATAGAGCTCCTGCTATATACCAGGCATGGGTCAAGCATTAATGAAACACCTACTATATTCCAGACATGAACGAATTATTAAGAGAGCACCTGCTACATGCCAGACAGGGCGCAAGTATTAACGTATCATCTGCTATATACCAGGCATGAACCAAGCATTAATAAAACTTCAACTGTATGCCAGACTTGGACAAGGCATTAAGGAAGCACCTGCTGGCTTGGCGCTTGTGGCTCAACGGGCTAAGGCGCCAGCCACGTACACCTGAGCTGGCGGGTTCGAATCCAGCCCGGGCCCGCCAAACAACACTGACAGCTGCAACCAAAAAGGGCCGGGCGTTGTGGCGGGCGCTTGTAGTCCCGCTACTTGGGAGGCGGAGGCAAGAGACTCGCCTGAGCCCAGGAATTGGAGATTGCTGTGAGCTGTGATGCCAAAGCACTCTATCCAGGGTCACAGCTTGAGGCTCTGTCTCAAAAAAAGGAAGCACCTGCTACATGCCAGAGAACACATATTAATGCACACCTGCTATATACCAGACACAGCAAAAACATGAATGAAGCATCTTCCATATACTAGGCATGGACTAAGCATTAATGCAGCTCCTACTATATGCCAGACATGGAGCAGGCATTAATGGAATGCCTGCTATATACCAGACAGAGCACAAGTATTAATGCAGTACTGCTGGTATATACAGACATGGACCAGGCATTAATTCATCACCTACTATATACCATAAAGGACACAAGTTTGTTGTTTTCTCTTGCAAAGGAGTGGGGGTAGAAACAGGGTCTTTATTTATCACCCAGGCTGGAGTACAGTAGTGTCATCATAGTTCACGGTAGCCCCAAACTCCTGGGTTCAAGTGTTCCTTCCCACCGTTTACCAAGTAGCTGAGACTACAAGTGTACACCAGTGTGCCTGCTAATATTTAAAAAAAATTTTTTTTAGAGACAAGGTCTTTCTATATTGCCCAGGCTAGTCTTGAACTCCTGGCCTCAAACCATCCTCCTGCCTCAGTCTCCCAAATTCCTGGGACTACTGGAATAAGCCACTGCACCCAGCCCAGGGCACAAATATTAATACAGTGCCTGCTGGGCGGCGCCTCTGGCTCAATGACTAGGGCGCTGGCCCCATATTCTGAGGGTGGCAGGTTCTAACCCGGCCCCAGACAAACTGCAATAACAACAAGTCCCAGCTCCTCAGGAGGCTGATGCAAGAGAATTGCCTAAGCTCAGGAGTTGGAGGTTGCTATGAGCTGTGACACCACAGCACCCTACTGAAAGTGACAAAGTGAGACTCTGCCTCTAAAAAAAACAAAATACAGTGCCTGCTGTATATCAAATATGACAAAAGCATTAATGGAGTTCTTGCTATGTACCAGGCACTGACTAGACATTAATGCAATGTCTGCTACCTAGTATATGCCAGGCATGGACTAGGCATTAGTGCAGCACCTGCTGTGTACCATACAGGACACAAACATTACCAGAGTGCCTACTGTAAACCAAGTATGCACCAGACATCAATCCAGTGCCTGCTATATCCCAGGCTGAGAACAAGCATTAATGGAGGGCCTGATATATACCAGGCACTACTGTCAGCCCTTTGAAAAACTCTAACTTACCAATACTTTTATACTCACTTTGCAGGTAGAAATAGAAGCAGCCACCAGGATTTGTAAAAACATAAGTGTGTTCCTATCACAATGTGGACCCTGCCCCAAACCCTTTTTTGCCTCTCTGGGTTCCTTGTCTCACCTCTGCACATTCTTTCCTTCTTGGTTCCAATGTCACCTCCTTGGAGAGACCTTTCCTGAAACCTCAGACCAAATCAGGTATCTGCTCTTGAGGCACAACTTGAAATTGTGCATCCTTCCAGCCATCTGTCTGTGGACTCCATTTCCCCAGTTAACCATGATCTCTGTGAGGGCAGGAACTGGGCCTGCCTGGCTCACCTAGAACAAGGAAGGGCAAACCACTACTGGAGTCAAATCTGGCCCACTTGTGTCTTCTGTACGTATGGCCCATGAGTTCAAAATGCTTTTTTTTTTTTTTAATTGAATCATAGCTGTGTACATTAGTTCAATCATGGGGTACAGTGTGGGGGCTTCACATGCAATCTGAGATATTTTATCAACCTGATTGACATACCATTCATGATATTTTCTCGTTTACTATATGAAAACATTTTTGATCCTT
>CAUYON010110744.1:0-12982 GCA_963573935.1 Arctocebus calabarensis | reverse complement strand
CCGAAGGTGGCAGGTTCAAACAGCCTCAGCCAAACTGCAAAACAGAAAATTAGCTGGGCATTGTGGTGGGCACCTGTAGTCCCAGCTACTGGGGAGGCTGAGGCAAGAGAATCGCCTAAGCCCAGGAGTTGGAGGTTGCTGGGAGGAGTGACGCTACCGCACTCCACTGAGGGCGATAAAGTGAGACTCTGTCTCTACAAAAAAGAAAAAAAAAAACTTTTGAAGCCAGGTATATTTAACTCCCACAGATGGTACTTAAGCACTGCACTGTCCACTTCTTTAAAACCAGTATTCCCAGCAGCCCTACACTGTTATTCATTTTACAGATAAAGAAACAGAGGGTTGATTTTTGCTTAGAGTATCCAAGCAGCAGGATCAATCAGGTTTGGGACCCAGATCTCTATTCCCAAACTCCAGCTGTGTCCCAAGAAGTTGACTGACCAAAGGATAATTATAATAAAACCTTCTTCTCAGATGGCTGCTACTTAAAAGAGTTTTCCCAAGGTCAAGAGGAAAGTTGAATTCCTGTGCGCTATGATAAACATCATTCCTGTTTAACAGTTGATAGGGAAATGCTAATCATGGATTGCCCAACCTGTTAAAACCAGCTCAGTAAATTATAGGAAAACACGTGTAAATCTATTATCAGTAAGTAGCTGGGATAAATTTTTTTTTTTTTTTTGAGACAGAGTCTCACTTTATTGCCCTCGGTAGAGTGCTGTGACGTCACAGCTCACAGCAACCTCCAACTCCTGGGCTTAGGCGATTCTCTTGCCGCAGCCTCCCGAGCAGCTGGGACTATAGGCGCCCGCCACAATGCCCGGCCATTTTTTGGTTGCAGCTGTCATTGTTGTTTGGCGGGCGCTGGCTGGATTTGAACCCTCCAGCTCAGGTGTACGTGGCTAGTGCCTTAGCCGCTTGAGCCACAGGCGCCGAGCCAAGTAGCTGGGATAAATTTTTAAATGATGAAAAAGCAAGGGCTAGGTTCAGGGAAAGATGCTACATTATTTTAAGTAAAAAGTAACCTTTTTTTTTTTTTTTTGTAGAGACAGAGTCTCACTTTATCACCCTCAATAGAGGGCTGTGGAGTCACAGCTCACAGCAACCTCCAGCTCTTGGGCTTAAGCGATACTCTTGCTTCAGCCTCCCAAGTAGCTGGGACTACAGGCGCCCGCCACGATGCCTGGCTATTTTGTGATGCAGTTTGGCCGGGGCCGGGTTTGAACCTGCCACCCTCGGTATATGGGGCTGGCGCCCTACTCGCTGAGCCGAAAGTTTTACTTGTTATAAAAGGAGTCTCAGAAGATAAACTCAAGATATTGCAGTTCACAAATGGTAACGTTCTTTCTGATTAGTTTTTTAAAGGCATCCCTAAAAGCTCATTTGTATGAAATTAAAAGGTAAGCAGAAACTATTAATAATGGCGTGCTGGTGCCACCATTCAACAGGGGTTTCCTCATCCACTCAGCAAAAGCCAAATTTACTTGGATGGTACTAGGCTATGTATAAAGCAACTGCAGGTTGGTGGGAAAGAGTACCTAAGACTAAGCCCAGAGAGAACCATTAGTCCTCCACAGAAGTTGAATCTTAAATTTTGTGATTATAAAAGTTTTTTTCATTTCAAATCAACATTTACTTTTAGAAAGTTTTTTGTGAATTCAGTATTATATTTTATAAGATATTAAAAATTGAGAAGGTCTAAAATATAATTTAAAATATATATTCAATTATTGTAGGTAGGAAAAAATTTAATTGGATAACATTACTAGCATTCAATATTAGAAGTATTTTTTAGTTGTTTATTGGGGGAAAGGTACTGCTACATGCTAAGGATGTAACTCTGAAGCAAATAGACATAAAAAGGAAAGAGGTACTGATAACGTGCTACAACATGAATGAACCTTGAAACCATTATGGTAAGTGATAGAAGCCACACACTAACACCAACTATTGTATGAATCTATTCATATGGAAGTCTGAAATAAGCAATTCCATGGAAATAGAAGATTGGTAGTTACCAGGGGATAGGAAGAGGGGGAAATAGGGACTGACTGCTAATAAGTAGAGGATTTCTTTTTGGAGTAATGAAAATATTCTGGAACTAGTGATGATAATTGTACAAATTTTTGAATATACTAAAAGCTGTTGAATTACACATTAAAATTGAATTACAATGTTAATAACACATTGAAAGGGTGGCTTTATAACATCTAAATTATTTCTGAAAGTGGGACCAAGGAATTCCTTAAGATCAGAGACTCCAAACAGCTGAGACTCTCTCTTTTCTATTGCTGGCTTTGTTTGAACAAACCAGCTGCCATGAATTCTATAGTTGCCAACAACTTGAGAGCGTGTAGAAGCAAATCCTTTCCTACTCGAATCTCCAGGTGAGAATACAGCCTAGCTGACGTCGTGACTTCAACTTGTGAGACTGAGGACAGACCCCAGCCAAAACTATGCCCAGACTTCTGACCTAAAGAAATTGTGAGACGAAACAGTATTGTTTTACACTGCTAAGTTTGTGATAATTTGTTATGCAGCAATATAAAACTAATACAAAGGTTACAATATGTTGGCATTTTCTAAGTGCTTTGTATAGTTTAACACATTTAATTTTTACTACAATCTTATGAGATAGGTATTCACATTATCCCTATTTTTCCAAGGAAACAGTTCATTCGGTGCTAAAAATAACAACAAAAACAAAAAAAGCAAGATGTAGAATAGAATAGTGTGTTAGTATTTGTACTAAAAAACGGAAATACAGTTAAAGACACACATCTACTTGCACAAAACTTTTGTGTAAGGCACATAATTAGCAACATTGGTTGCCTATGGAAAAGGAATGGGAGCTGGAAGATAAGAGATGGGAAAGCCTTTTTACTTTATATCCTTTTATACTTCTGGTATGTCTTTTTAAGGTAAAAGATTTTTTTGTTTGTTTTTGTTCGAGACAGTGTTTCACTCTGTCACCCTGGGTGGAGTGCAATGGTGTGATCACAGAGCTCACTGCAACCTCAAACTCCTGGGCTCAAGGGATCCATCCTCCTGCTTCAGCCTCCTGAATAACTGGGACAATAGATGCACACTATGAAACCTACTACTTCTTTTTCTGTTTTTAGTAGTGATGGCATCTCAGTCTTGCTAAGGCTGGTCTCAAACTCTTTAACTCAAGTGGTCCTGCCACCTCACGTCCTCATGTGAGCCACCGTGCCCAGCCTAAGATGTTATTTTTGATGCTCACACATACTATAAGCCTTGATGGTCACAGAGCTAGGAGGCTTCTTTTTCTTTTTCTTTTATTTTTTAACTTTCCACTGAAGGCAACAGTAGAGAAAGACAATAAAGTCCAGTTAATAAACCACCACTAACAGATTGAATTCTTAGAACTTTAGGGGTTTTTTTGTTTGTTTGTTTTTTTGTTTTTGTTTTTTGAGACAGAGCCTCAAGTCGTCACCCTGGATAGAGTGCTGTAGCATCACAGCTCACAGCAACCTTCAACTCCTGGGCTCAAGCGAGTCTCCTGCCTCCACTTCCCAAGTAGCTGGGACTACAGGCGCCCGCCACAACGCCTGGCCATTTTTTTTGGTTGCAGCCATCATTGTTGTTTGGCGGGCCCGGGCTGAATTTGAACCCACCAGTTCAGGTGTACGTGGCTGACGCCTTAGCCCGTTGAGCCACAGGCGCTGAGCCAACTTTAGGGGTCTTATAAATTAATTAGTTCAATTCATTTTATAAATGAAGATAATATTACAAGGTGACAACTCAATTGCCCATTCAAATGCATTAAAAAAATGTGAAATTATCATTCCTTCCATTGGGGTGAATCTCAGAGACCTAATGGCAAATGAAATAAGTCCTGTATAATTGCATTTGCATGAAGCTCCAGGACAGACAAAAATAATCTATGGTAATAAAAATTAGAATAGTGGGGGCGGCGCCTGTAGCTCAGTCAGTAAGGCGCTGGCCCCATATACCGAGGGTGGCAGGTTTAGACCCAGCCTCTGCCGAACTGCAACAAAAAAATGGCCTGGCATTGTGGCGGGTACTTGTAGTCCCAGCTACTCGGGAAGCTGAGGCGAGATAATCGCCTAAGCCCAGGAGTTGGAGGTTGCTGTGAGCTGTGTGACGCCACGGCACTCTACCAAGGGGGACAAAGTGAGACTCTGTCTCTACAAAAAAAAAAAAATTAGAATAGTGGCTTTCTTGTGTGTATGGGAGAGGGTGGTAATTGATGAAAAAGGGATATGAAGGAACTCTCTGGAATGATGGAAATGTTTTCTATCTTGATCTGGGCGGTAGTTACATAGACAATGAATGCATATATAAACTATTTTGAACTATATGCCTAAGTCCATGCATTGTATTCTATGACTTTTTCTGTGGGTTCTCATCCTTCAAGGGGTAAAGATAAGATTTCTTCATGTAGTCCTTAGAGCCCTGCTGTTTCTGACCCTGGCCTACCTTTCCCTCTTCCACTCCTCTAAACTCCTCCTGTCTAAGCTTCCTGTACCTGTCATAGAAGCCAGGCTCCCTGGCCACATGATCAGCCTCGTCAAGTGCTATTTCACCAGTACGATGTGTTCTTCTTCCCTATGCCAGCCACCATTCAGCTCCAGTTAGCTCCTGCACTTCCCTTTGTTTAAGCTTTACTTCCTTGTATAAATGTCCCTGATTATCTGCCCATTCCAGGTCCAGTTTCCCTCTTTGACGTTCTCATAGAATTTTGTTCCTTTTACCCAGACCATTTACCTACAATTTCCTCATTTGTTTGATTATTTAGCTAAATTTGTCTCTCCCACTAGATCCTATATCTGAGTGACAAGGTCTGTATTTGCTTACCGTGATAGCTCTAGGGCCCAATACAGTGCCTAAAACACAGTAGACATTTACTAAATATGTATATTTTTGACTGCTTAAGGCAGCATGCCCATCTGGTATTCTTTGGCAGGAAAATTGCTGATCTCTCACTTAGCCTGATTTAGATTTATCCCCATTAAGTATTTACTGGTGTATCTCCCTTTATTTTTATTTTTTATTTATTATTTTATTTTATTTTATTTTATTTTTTTTGAGACAGAGCCTCAAGCTGTCACCCTGGATAGAGTGCAGTGGCATCACAGCTCACAGCAACCTCCAATTCCTGGGCTCAAGCAAGTCTCCTACCTCTGCCTCCCAAGTAGCTGGGATTACAGACGTCCGCCACAACCCCGGCCATTTTGTGGTTGCAGCTGTCATTGTTGTTTGGCGGGCCCAGGCTGGATTCGAACCTGCCAGCTCAGGTGTATGTGGCTGGCACCTTAGCCCATTGAGCCACAGGCGCTGAGCCATTTTTTATTTATTTATTTTTTTAGAGACAGAATCTCACTTTGTTGCCCTTGGAAGAGTGCTGTGGCATCACCAGCTCTTGGGCTTAGGCAATTCTCTTGTCTCAGCCTCCCAAGTAGCTGGTACTACAGGCTCCCACCACAACGTCCGGCTATTTTTTTTGTTTTTGCACTTTGGCTGGGCTGGGTTCTAACCTACCACCCTCAGTATATGGGGCCGGAGCCCTACTCACTGAGCCACAGGCGTGCCCAGGTGTATCTCTCTTAAAAAACAAACTGGGGCTCAACATCCGTAGCTCAGTGGTTAGGGCACCGGCCGCATACACAGAGACAGGTGGGTTCGAGCCCAGCCTAGGCCTGCTAAACAACAATGATGACAACTGCAACAAAAAATAGCCTGGCGTTGTGGCGGGCAACCATAGTCCCAGCCACTTGGGAGGATGAGGGAAGAGAATCACTTAAGCCCAAGAGTTGGAGGTTGCTGTGAGCTGTGATGCCACAGCATTTTACTGAGAGTGACATAGTGAGACTCTGTCTCAAAAAATAAAAATAAAAGCAAACTGGAATCATTATATGGAAATCTGAATTTACCCAAAATATAAATTAAAGGGTGTTTATCTTGAACTCCTGACCTCAAATAATCCTTCAGCCTTACCCTTCCAAAGTGCTAGGATTATAGGCATGAGCCACCATACCCAGCATACCCAACCAATGTTAAATATTTTTTACATGATTTATACAAATTCAAAGTGTCTTTTGCTGCAGTTAAGAAGACAGATGAACTTCATTTGCCAAATCCAAGACTTGCTGAATCAACAATTGGGAGTGATGGTTGTGTTTTATCAGCTGTTTATAGAGCTAGTTATGAAGCATGTACATCACTCTATTTTCACCTGAAGAAAGACCCAGGTTTGTACTATAATAACTTCACATTGTGGTTGGTGGAGTTCTTTAAGTAAGAAGGACCTGGTACCAAGGACCCAAGTTACATACAAGGGGGGGAAAATGCTCAAAAGGAAGTGGCACACAGTAAAGGGCAAATGTTGGTGAAATGTGTGAAATTTTCTTCTCAAAATGTCCTTGATTTTATGTTTTTATGATATAATAGGGCACGAAAAAGTTGTCTGGGATGTCCTATTTTCAGGAGGATAACCCATCTCGCCACTCAGTTTGAAAGACAGTGAATAAGTTGGAAGAAAAGGAGTAATAATACATACAACATGAACATTTAAATAATACCTTGTAATTTACTAAGTGCTTCATTTATTCATTCAACAAATATTTCTTGGATTTTTACTGCTACCAGGCCCTATGCTGGGTTTCTGAGGATACAGCTCTAAAGAAACAGATCCTGAGTTCACTGTCTGGTGCTTCCATAAACAATACTTCATTTAATCTTCACAGCAGGTTCTAGAAACATTAATATTTGACAGAGGAATAAATGGTGATTTAACCACTTTGTTCGAGAAAATACCACCAGAGAGAAATGGAGCAAGACTTAATATTTGCATCTCCCAATTCCAATTGCAAGCGCTTGCCCACTACGCCAAATTCAACTTGCTTGTAGGGCCTCTAGGAAGTCTAATTTATTATTAATCAGGACTCTCAAAGGAAATCAATAAAACTTATGAAGTTACACCACTATGCATTTAAATCATTTCCTATGTATCACTTCTCTGTCTTGTTTTGTCCTTTTATTTTACTGAATAAATAGGTCAATTCCCACCCACTCCCTTAAAAAGACAAGTTTCTTCATTTTTACTTTTTTTGAATGGCTCCTACAGATTTGTAGATGGTTACATTATTGTTTGGTGTTAAAAACTTTATTTTAAATGTCCTTCTTCATAATATTGTCATAAGAAAAAAACATTTTTTCCCAATTATTTTTTCATTTAATCTAAAAAATTCCTGGTTGAAGGATATTTGCAAAAATAGAGCCTTGTAAAAAAAAAAAAAGACCTCAAGCCTCCAGAGGCTTTCAAAAGATAAGCAAGTAGGCAACTAATTATTATAAGTTTTCTTCTAAGAAGTCTTTGGGGGAACTAGCCAAGTTTAAATAGGGTAATTGGTAGGTCTGTGGTTTCAATTTACATAAATTATAGAAACATAACACCAGACATTTATCTAATTGAAGAAAATGTGCTATTCAGTTACTTATCCAGAGGAATTCTACTTGTGGTTTGTGTCATTTGGTGATTAGTCCATTCTCCTGAGAATCCGAGTTTCTCTGGAGACAGAACATATGGTAATAATGCTCAAAAAAGGGTGGTGCTTGTGGCTCAGTGAATAGGGCAGTGCCCCCATATACCGAGGGTGGTGGGTTCAAACTTGGCCCCAGCCAAACTGCAACAAAAAAATAGCTGGGTGTTGTGGCGGAGCCTGTAGTCCCAGCTACTAGGGAGGCTGAGGCAAGAGAATCACCTATGCCCAAGAGCTGGAGGTTGCTACAAGCTATGATGCCACAGCACTCTCCCGAGGATGACAAAGTGAGACTCTGTCTCTAAAAAAAAAAGCTCAAAAAAATAAGTGTTTCTTTACTTAGCTAAAAAGCTCAAAATATACTGTATATTATATATAAAACACTATTTGTATATATTTCTTTGATAAAAATAATCTTAAAGTAATATAAATCCGTAATTCCTTTAGAAGATGCTCATCCACTTTCCTGTTAAAGGTATTTAGTTATAGGCTAAATACCTGTGCCCATAGCTCAGTGGCTAGGGCGCTGGCCACATACACTGGGGCTGGCAGGTTAGAACCTGGCCCGGACCTGCTAAATAACAATGACAAATACAACAACAAACAACAACAAAAATAGCCAGGTGTTGTCACCTGTGGTCCCAGCCACTTGGGAGGCTGAGGCAAGAGAATCGCTTAAGCCCAAGAGTTTGAGGTTGCTGTGAGCTATGACTGCACATGTAGTAACTGACCCAGCGAGAAGAACCCTAAAGGCCTCTAACTGTTTCAGCCTGAGTCCCCATCTGTTTCAAACCCCTCTTTTTTGGTTTAATTCTGAGAACACGTTTCTGACAAGGACGTTCTCTGAGTTCCCTTACTCCCTAGCAATGTCTAGACACAATGATGAGAAACTTACCTCCACCTCCCTAGCCAGCTAAACAATGGTAAAAACTCACTCAAGCAGAGATTCCCAGGAAACTGAGTTTCCCAAGTACTGGGCTTTCCAAGGTGTCCCCATGGTTACTGAGTTACCCCCCTGAGCCGCCACGTAGCTACCCCCTGAGCCAACTACCTGACTGTCACTCCGCCTTGTAACCCGCCTTTTTTGCTTTTGTACATGCTTGCTTTGCCACATCAGCACAAAAAGGGTATAAAAGGCTGCCTGCATTTCTCTTAGGGGCCATTTGCCTTTTGGAGGCAGCGGTCCATCTGTGCAGATGTAAGGACTTGATTTGGCCATTTGCCCTTCGGGGCAGCGGTCTGCCTGTACAGATGTAATAAATGACCACCTGATTAGGGCTGTCTGCCTTTTTGCAGCAGCCCCCCTGCTCAAGAGTAAATAAAATCACCTCTGATTTGTACCCAAAGTGGGGGCCCATATTTTTATGGGTGGCCTCAGTTACAACACACAGTACTCTACTGAGGGCAACATAGTGAGACTCTGCCTCAAAAAAAAGATATTTAGTTATAACTAAATATCCTTAAATGCTAAAGAATTCTGCACTCTCTTGATAAATTTGCTATCATAGATCCTATGGCCCTTTGTTGAGTTTTTATTTCCTATAAATATAATGAGCAAAGTAAAATATTTAATACTCATTTGTTTCAAAATTTCTTATACTAAATAAGTATGAAGGCACTATTTCTATAAGCATATTAGACAGATCTTAGATTCTAACATAATTACATACAGATAAATTTATTCTACATATTTAAGCTTCAGAAATTACTCAAGCAAAATTCTACTTTCCTATTGTTATAGACTGAATTTTTGTGCACTATCCCAAGTTCATATGTTGAAAGTTAATCACAGTGCAATGGTATTAGAAGGCAAGGAGTGAAACTTTGAGGAAGTAATTAGATCATGAGGGTAGAGCCTCATGCATGGGATCAGTGCCCTTCTGAAAAGAAAGCCAAGAGAGCTTCTTCCGCTCTTCAGCCATGTGAGAACAGTCAGAAGATGCTGTCTGTGAAATGGGAAGTTGGCCCTCAGCACACACTGAATCGTCAGAGCCTTGATCTTGGACTTCCTAGCTTCCAGAGCTGTGAGAAATAATTTTTTTCCTGTTTATAAGACCTACTCTATGGCATTCTATCAGAGCAGCCTGAACAGACTAAGACATCTATTTCTTTTTTTTCTATTTTTTTATTTTTTAGAGACAGAGTCTCACTTTGTAGCCCTCGGTAGAGTGCTGTAACATCACAGCTCACAGCAACCTCCAGCTCTTGGGCATAGGAGATTCTCTTACCTCAGCCTCCCGAGTAGCTGGGACTATGGGCACCTGCCACAATGCCCAGCTATTTTTTGTTGCAGTTTGGCCAGGGTCGGGTTTGAACCCACCACCCTCAGTATATGGGACCGGTACCCTACTCACTGAGTCACAGGTGCCGCTCATCTTTTTTTGTTGTTTTTTTAAATAAATAAATGTCCACAAGACATCTATTTCTTTTTTTTTATTTGAAATAGAGTATATTTCATTTCTTAAAAGTAAAACTTTTAGCATAGGTAACATCTATATATACTACAAAAATAAACATCTTCGTATAAATACTTTATGTGGTATGAGGAGGGTAGGGATACAGAGAGCCTACCCCTAAAGTCACCAAGCAGAGGGTACCAGGACTGGCAAAAGGTTGCTCAAGGATCCCACAGGCGTGGTCTGTTGGGTGGGCAGCAGTGTGGGGCAGAAGGGTGACAGGGCTGCATGGCAGACTGTTGCACTGGCTTTCACCCCCACCTGGCACACAGGCCTGAGTGTGCAAGGCTGCTTACAGCCTTGGGGAGACTGTTCTGTATGGATATCAGGGAAGTCTGTGATAGCTGAGTCAGGAGAGGGGATGCAGCAGCAACAACAGGGCCCTCCAGGGGTGCATCCTACATTCAATACTCAACCTATTGCCTCCCAGTGACTTTATGTGGCCGAAGCAAGATCTCCATGCTTCAGTTGCACTCTTACCCAGTTGCTGGGCATGATCCCCTAGAACTGAAGTTGTCAGAGTCAGTGGCAGCTGGGATGGCAGCAAGGGTGACCAAATGGGTTCATCAGAGGCTGGATGGACATAGGCACAAGGCAGTGGGGGGAAGGGCAGGGCCACAGTCATGGAGGTAGTCACTCTGGCAAAGCTCTGGGTCAGGGGGACAGCCCCCACCTGAGCCCACCTCCAGGTGAAGCTGAGGGGCTCAGGACCTCAGGACTCTCTTTGTACATTTGTACCACCTCTGGTGGGGGGCCCAGGATGGACAGCAGCCCAGCCAGCAGCACAAGTCCATGGAGGAGTCCCAGGAGTGTGAGCACTGTTAGCACTTATGATGAAGTCAAAGTTGGAACCAGTGAGCAGGAGCAGACCAAGCAATGTAGAGATGGCCCCGTCAGTCACAGGAGCAAATGTGTGCTTAAGGGAACAGGCTGCCTGTAGGTTCCGGCTACCCGGGGTGGTCAGGAAGCCCAGAGCCATGTGGACTGTGAAATCGACACCAATCCCTACAGATGCTACGAGGATCACCACTGGGATGGCACTCAGCTTGATGCCCAGGAAACCCATGATACCAAAGAGCTCCACGGTCATCATCGCCAGAACCAACACTATGAGGCCAACTGTCCAGGGGTTGAGTAGCAGGAGGGCACAGATGAGGAAAGTGAACACCAGTAGGATGCAAACAGCCAGCAGGAAGCAGCACCACAGACTCAGACATTGCTCCCAGAAGAGGAAGGGGGAGCCGCTGGGGTAGGTGTGAACCCCAGCCTGGCCTGCCTCTGCACATGCTGCCCGGGCCCCCTCAATGGCCTCCACAAAGTCTGCAGTCTTCTGGAGGCCATGCAGCAGGAAGGGGAACTGGGCGAACTCCAGGGGCTGAGCTGGTGGGATGCAAAGGTTCTCCCCAGTGGTGTCATATTTGTCATGCAACCATTCAGGAGGTGATGGGTAGAAGTTGGCCTGAGAAGCTGCCAAACCCAGGGTGTCACTGCTCACCCACATAGTTAGTCCCATGTAGAAGAGCTCTGGTGGAATCAGCCCCTCTTTGTCCACCAACTTCCTTGTGGTCAGCTAGCTGAAATTCAGAGGCTCCTGGGCATCCCCAGTTTGGATGAGCAGCTGGTAGGCCAGGGCCCCGTCCTCAGAGCCATTGCAGTATGAGTAGAGGGTAATGCGCCCAGAAGCCCAGTCCTGGTAAAATGAAGCCTGGATTCCCTGTAGCCAATCACGGTAATAGTGCAGCCAGGTGCTGGGTGCCTGGGTGGCAGGTGGGAGCAGCACAGCCTTGAGGGAGCTGAAGTGCTGGTGCAGATCAAAGATGGCACGTTGGGAGCGGGCGTAGTCAAACAGGGCCACCAGGGCCACCTCATACAGGGAGAAGTACCTGAGCTGGGTGCTCAGGAAGGCATGCTCCTTGGTGTCCCGAGGTACCACATCTATCAAGGCCAGCCCGTCTTGCACCAAAGTGTTTCCATACAGGCTAAGCCCTAGAAGAGCTCCAAAAAGCACCAGCACCATGGCCTTGGCATATGACTGGAGCAGCAAGGGTGCAAACTGAGAGCAAGCAAAATGGGCAAGAGTCCAGTGGGCCCAGGGTAGGGAATTGTAGGGCCCCTCCTCTTGGCCTAGAAGGTCCCGGGTGGACCCTCTGGGGCTGAAGAGCTCAGAGCTGAATGGATCAGAAGGTGGGAGCACCAAGTGGGCTTGGGGAGGCAGGATGGTGACCACATGCTGGCTGCTGGCTTCATAGTGGGTAAAGCCTTGAACTGTTGTGGTCAGGTGGGCAACGCCCACTGGTACTGTCCTATCCCCCAGTTCCTGGGGCAGAATCTGAATCACCTGAGCAGAGCAGGGACTAGAGAAGCAGCAGAGCATATCCAGACGCTGGCAGTGGTGCCGGTGTAGGTCCGGGCTGAGGATGGCTGGGAAGACAAGCATCACGGCTGCAAAGTTGCAGCCAATTTGCAGCCAACCACGATGGCTGCCTACAGGGAGAAGGCCCGAAGGACAGGGATGGGAACTAGGGCAGCCATGAAGAAGGCAACCATGTTGTTGATGGATGTGAGTGCAACACTGGTGCCCATGCGCTGTAGACACTCTCCCATGTGCTCCTGGAGAGGGGTGCCAGGTGGAGCCTCTGTGAAGGCACGTGCCAATAGGAATATGTCGTCCACACCAATTCCTAGCGTGAGGAAGGGCAGCACCTGGGTACTGGCAGCATTGAAGGTGATGCCGAGCAGGGCACAGAGTCCAAGGCCTGAGGCCACTGCCAGGGCCACCAGCAGCACCCCGGCAAGGCCCACAGCACCCTGGCACTGGGCACAGTCCCACCGCAGCATTGTCACACAGGCATAGGCCGGCATGAGCAGATAGCTTCCCACCACACGGGCAGCACTGACTTCAGAGAATGCATGCAGGATGTCATCAAGGGTGGTGGAGGAGAAGGCGTGGATCTGCTGGGATGAGTTCTCAGGCAGGGCCTCCTGGGCCAGCTGAAGAGA
>CAUYON010110742.1:0-14919 GCA_963573935.1 Arctocebus calabarensis | reverse complement strand
CATTGCTTAATTACTGTTTTCCTATGAATGATTATACTGTGGTTAATACGTTAGCATAGCAGTATTCCCAGATAGTTTTTTGTTTGTTGGGAGGTTGGGCTTTGGGGGGGCAGAGTTAATACTTTGCATGAAATATCTTATTTTATAATAGTGAAATTGCTTTCTCTTTTGTCCTGTGATTTTTTTGAGGTGAAATCCAAGTTTTTGTGTGAGTAGTACTATTATACCTACCTTGAGTGTCTTGCTTGTACTGTATGACATCATACCTTTAATTCTTAATAAACTGTTCACTTAAAAAAAAATGTCTATTACTATTAGCAACCAGACAAGGATGCCATATCCACATCAGAAACTTTGCGGTATTTCTATGAGATACAATTTAGGAAAAAGGGAAAGTAATAACAAGCAAGTCACACACTAAAAAAAAAAAATAGTAGGAACCTTAGGAACAGCCACAAGAAAACCATCACAAGAACTTTTATCACATTTCCTAGCCAAGAGAAGCAGGTACATGTTATATTTTTTATATATAGTAATAAATAATACGTAAATAATATACATCTGCTCCTCTTGGCTAGGAAACGTGCTACTATATTATAATATAATATATATGCTATATATAAATATATATCATATTATATGTTTGTCATTTATTATTTATATTATGTATATATGTACATATACATATGTGTATATACATATATATACACACATATATAAAGAATGATACATATATATATGTAAAAAGAATGATTTCTGAGCAGCAAGCAGCAATTGCCAAGAAGCAATTCTTGACCCTTCTAGGGCCATGGACACCAGTAAAAAGTGGATTTAATGAGGGTGGCCACCTGGGCCTCACCCCTGCTTACCTGCAGTGCAGTGCGCCGTGCAGAATGTGAGTATGGCCATGACTCCTAACAAAGGCTTCACACTATGGAGCTTCTGTCCCTGAAAACCTGGGACTACAAAGAAAACTACCTCTTGACACACTGGCAAAGTTCCCTCCAGCACCTGCCTATGATGATCACTTCCTCCCTTCTCTCAGTTTGCTGCATCTCCATTCAGCAAAATAAACTGCAGCAAATTTAAACTCTTCCCTTCTTTATCTATCTGGGCCTGAAAACCAACCACATAATTTCTAACAGAACCCATCAGAAGCATCAATATAGGACAAATCTAAACTTCTTTTAGATGAATTGAAGAGAAAAAAATCGCTATAGTTTCAAGTTTCAGAAGTTAAAGAAAAAATTAAAAAAGGAGGAGGAACAGGACCAACAGCCTTTGACAGCTATGATGACACCTACGAAGCTAATGGCTAAGAATGACTCAAGCAGAAGGGACTGCACAGTCCTCATAAATAAGAGGATTTGCACTTTTTTCACAAAAGGCCCTGATCATGGGTCCAGACCACCACTGTTCTGAGTTCAAGGGTTTACTTTTATTGTAAGAACCCCCCCCCCATAATCTCTTACATTTTCCTAAGATTTTTGACCAAACAGTTTCTCTAATGGAAGATTACATCTACACTTCCCAGAGATAACCCAATGGCATTTGAAAACAACACTGAGGGCAGCGCCTGTGGCTGAAAAGAGTAAGGCACCAGCCCCAAATGCCGGAGGTGGCAGGTTCAAACCCAGCCCCGGCCTTAAAAAAAAAAAAAGAAAAGAAAGAATGAATGAAAACAACACTGAGGGTAGTGCCTGTGGCTCAGTGAGTAGGGTGCCAGCCCCATATACTGAAGGTGGCAGGTTCAAACCCGGCCCTGGCAGAACTGCAACAAAAAATAGCCGGGCATTGTGGACCACAGGTGCCTGTAGTCCCAGCTATTCCAGAGGCTGAGGAAAGAGAACTGCCTAAGCCCAAGAGCTTGAGGTTGCTGTGAGCTGTAAAGTCACTGCACTCTACAGAGGCCGACAATGTGAGACTCTGTCTCTAAAAAAAAAAAAAAAAGAAAACAACACTGAGAAAGAGAGTCCCAGAGACAGCATAGAGGAAAACCTCTTGCTAGGGAATCAGGATAAGGACAGAACCCAAAAACAAAAAGGAAGCTGATGTGGTGCTCCTACACCATGGTAAGATGATAGACAGCAACTTCTTACCAGCCAAGCAGCCTACGGGACAGACTCTGGGTGTGCAGGATGGCACTGTGACCGAGCCAGTGAACACGCACACCCCGAACATGGCTGCAAAATGCCGTCAAGAATTACCAGAGACAAAAATATACTCTTTTGGTATCGAAAAGGCAAGGTTGCAAAACCACATACATAAATAATTTATCTTACTTTCTACAGTATACCTTAGCCCTCAGCCTACATCTAACTCACCTCTCCTATAAAATACAGTTTCTGCAGGATAAAAATAGCTTTTAAGTATTCCTATTCAGTGGTATAGGCATATTGTCAGAGTTATCATTATTATCTTTCTTTCCCTTCCTTCCTTTCTTCCTCCCTACCGCCCTTCTTTCCGGCCTTCCTTCCTTTGCGACAGGGGTCTCACTCTGGCACTCAGGCTGCAGTGCAGTGGGACAATCATACCCCACTTTAGCCTCAAACCCCTATGCCCAAGCAATCCTCCAGCCTTAGCCTCCCAAGTAACTGAGACTACACGTGCACACGGCCATGCCCAGCTAATGTTTTATCTTTTGTAAAGATGAGATATTACTATATTGCCCAGGTTGGTCTTGAACTACTGGCCTCAAGTAAACCTCCCACCTCAGACTCCCAAAGTGCTGGAATTACAGGTGTGAGCCACTATGCCTACCCTACTACCTTTCTCAAACCAATAAGAACTTGAAAGTTAGCAAATTTCATAAATGAAGCACAATTCTTAGTTGACTGCCATTATCAATTAATTACTGAGGCAACTTTAGAAAGCCAAACTCCCAAAGGAAGAAAATCAATATATTCTTCTCAAAGAAATAAGTGTAGCTAAACAAAGAGGGACATTGCTCCATATGTATATTTCCATATATCACATATGACAAATTTATAACATCATTTCCACTCATTATTGTTTAATTAGATATTTTTCCTGTAATACAGCTAGATCTTTTTTCTTGTAGTTTGTTATAACCACCAAATTCAGGAATATTTCCAAACATTTTTTAAATGCAAATAAATAAAAAATAGAAAAAAACATAATAATGATTATAAAAACCAACAGAATTTTTCCAACCACATTTATTAAAGATGCCTGAGTCACTAGTGAATTACTAGAACTAGTATACATGAGACACTTAAAGTCCTAAGAAAATCCTAACGTCCATAGAAAACTATGGACTTAAAGTCTTAAAGTCGTAAGACATCTAAAGTCCATAGAAAACTATGAAACTTGTAACTTTCCCAATCTAAAACTTGTAAGTTTCTAAATATGAAGATGATTGTCACTAAATACCCAAAGTTACCAATCCATATAATTCTTTAAATTTGCAACTTGGGAGGGTATCTCCAGTTAACACAGAAAGCTACAATTTACTGGGACCCCAGAAAAGTGCACATTGCAGCTTTAGGGGAAGAGTGTGTGTGCGTGCGACAGAGAGGGAGAAAGTGTGCTCGCACAGCAATCCAAGGTTGGTATAGACCACTCTAGTATTTTTTATTTAAGATTTAAATGAGTTGGTATAGACTTGAATGAGCTGTTCTCTAAATATTTTGCAGTTTGTAGCACAGTGCTAGGAAATGGTAAAGGCAATAACCCAAGCGTTACATGCACAATCAAGTATCTAGCTTGTTTTAAGCAGACTAAATGTAAATAGGAATTTCCACTGAACAAAGGAGATTCAGAAGGACAAAATATCTCATTGTTTTTATTTCATATGAACTTTTTCTCTCCCATTTCAACGTACTGTTCAATATATAATTGTCATTTCTGCAACTTCAAATATAATTTTATGATGTTGAAAATGAGTCATCATTGAAGGTGCTCTCTACTGGGTTTCTATGTAGAGCACATTATTTCTTCATAGAATAATTCAAACTGAAATATGATTAACATGTGTTTTGCAGGGTTCAGGGAAAGGAGAGGTATTTCTAGGTGTGATGATTAATTTTATATGTCAGCTTGCCTGGGCCAAGTTGACTGTGCCAGAAACATAATTTCTGGGTGTGTTGTGAGAATTCTCAGGATGAGATTAGGATTTCAGCAGTAGATTGAGTAAAGTACACGGCCCTCCTTAATGGGGGTAGCTGGAATACAATAAAAGGCAGAGGAAGGAGGAATTTGCCCTCTTTCCTGCCTCACTGCTTGAGCTGGGACATCTCATCTTATCTTCTGCACAAGGACTGGAATTTATACCACAGAATCCCCAGGTCTCAGGTCTGAGACCTGAAGCCATTCGCTTTCCTGAGTCTCTAACCTGCAGAGGGCATATCAGGAAACTTCTCAACCTCCATAATCACGTGGGCCAACTCACTGTAATAAAGCTGCTTTTATAAGTATGGCTATCAATGTAAACATAAACACACTTGTAAACGACACACACAAAACCTACTGGTTTTGTTTCTCTGGAGAACCCTAACTATATACTAAGTGTACTTAAAATTTTAAAAAGGTAGATTTTTTTCATGAAAAATGAAAGAACAGTGAGTATTGATAGTTTACTTGGTAACACAGTTAGGAATTTGGAGTACTGTGGCTATATCAGGTAATTAGTAATAAGAGGAGATATATACTACGCCACCACTGTTTCATAAAATACGGAAAAGGAAGGAAATCAGATGTGGCAAACAAAGTACTTTTAGTCATTATACTTATTTAAAGAAAAAACAACTCTGCATGTACCCTTACTTTCTGGCAGTATTTAATTACTGTTTTGAAAATTAAAATATATATCTCCCACTATAAAACTGGGAAAAGGACCAATTTGAAGAACAAATGTAAATATTTCCCTTTAAAATTATAGACATATTCCAGGACAAGACTTAAAAGTGAAATTTAAAAATAAACTGCAGCTATAAAACTGGATAACATAGTCATAATAAAGAATAATCTGAGATCTATAATAATTGCTCAGACATTTTTTAAAAGATTAATAATTTTTAAATTTTAATGATAGCAAGGGAGTAATAAGATAGATGGAGAAAAAAACCAAATCAATAAAATAGGAAAATTCTACTAGAACTCAAAATGATTTTGGAAATGAAAATGATGGGGATGAAAAGATGAGAGAAATGCATTACACATCCAGGAGAACCAGTGTAACTATAATAATAATTCTAGTAACAGAGCAAAAAAGCAATTATAAAAAAATAATTGAAGATAGTTCCCAGGAGCTAAAAAAGACATGACATTTTAAGATGAAAGAAATCACTAAGTACCAATGAATTCATAAAATTAATGAATATAAAATTTATAAATTTCAAAGATAAAACTTCCTAAAGGAAGCCAACCAGCAAAAAAACAATTTTCTTACAAAGGAATAAATGAATATAACTTAAGATTTAACATCTTCAAAGCTAACTGCCACAGAATAATGGACCAATTGTCTAGAAGCAGGGTTCACAAACTACCGCCCTAAGTCAAATCCGGCCTACTGCCTGTATTTGTAAATAAAATTTTATTGGAGCATTGCCATATCTATTTCTTTAGGTATCATTTGTTTCCTTTCACATTACAATAGCACAGCAGAGTTGTTGCAACAGAGATCTCATGGCTTGCAAAGCCTAAATTATTTACTATCTAGCACTTTGCAAAAAAAATATTTGCCAACTCCTGGTCTAGAATTTTGAGTTAAAAAAAAAAGTTGTGGCTCGGCGCCCATAGCTCACTGAGTAGGACACCAGCCACATACACCAGGTTCGAGCCCAGCCCAGGTCTACTAAACAACAATGACAACTACCAAAATTAGCCAGGCATTGTGGCAGGTATCGGTAGTCCCTGCTACTTGAGAGGCTCACATAAGACAATCGCTTGAGCCCAGGAGTTGGAGGTTGCTGTGAGCTGTAACTCCACAGTACTCTACTGAGGGTAACATAGTGAGACTCTTGTCTCAAAAAAAAAAAGAAAGAAAAGTGTGACTCAAGAATTCTATCTCATTCAAGAATTCTCTGGCATTGGCATGTACAAAGACAGCCTCAAAAATAAAGGATTCTGAAAATATACTGCCCAAAGACCATTCTGAAAAAACGACTTAAAGGAATACTCCATCTGATCAAGAAATGAATAAAAATACATAAATGAAGAATGAGGAATACATGGTACAAAAGCAGAAGCAGGGAACCATGAGTCCAGGAAAATGACTCTTCATTATTAATATGGTAAGAAAATAATCAAATGTCAAGAAAACAACTGGGCGTGGTGGCTCATGCCTATAATCCTAGCACTCTGGGAGGCCAAGGAAGGTGGATTACCTGAGCTCAGGAGTTCGAGACCAACCTGAGCCAGGACGAGACCTTATCTCTCAAAATAGCCAGGCATTGTGGCAGGCACTGGTAGTCCCAGCTTTGTGGGAGGCTGAGGCAAGAGAATCACTTAAGCCTAAGAGTTTAAGGTTGCTGTGAGCTATGACACCACTGCACTCTGCCAAGGTCACAAAGTAAGACTCTGTCTCCAAAAAAAAAAGTCAAGAAAATAATACCTTAAAGAACAGATACATTACATTTTCATTATTACTAATTTTAAATACCAGTTTATATTGATTAAAAACTAGGAAGAAAAGGCACATTTAATCTCTTGTCTTTGATAGGGAGTAAGGTCAATAAATACTATATTAATAGGGCTAGTGAAAATCTGAGGTTCAAAATATATTTTAATGTAACCAATACTAGAAATTAATGTACAACTATCTAATACTAGAGAAGGAAAAGGAAAAGTAAAGGAAATGACAAAAAAAAAATTCTTTTCCCAAAAACAAGATGGCAAAAGTAACAAAAAGCAAGGATACTTATGAAATTTGATAGGTGTAGAATATAAATGTCTTAACATAGTAACTAAGAAAATGCTGTGAAGGCTGTGTTAACCAGTTAGATGAAAACACTTCAAACTGTATATAAAACCAGCACATTGTACCCCATGATTGCATTAATGTACACAGCTATGATTTAATTTAAAAAAAAAAAAGTAACAAAAAGAAGGCCAAATACACCAGTTACCACAAGAATGATAACAGATTAAACTTCTTTAATAAAAGATGATTCCCAGTTGGGTGCAAACCACAAAAACCCAATTGTAAACTATTTGCAAGAGGGATGGCTCACAGCAAATGGCATCTAAAGATTAAAATGAGGAGAGAGTCAAGAGTATATTCAAAGAAAAACAGAGATATGGCAAAATTAATAAGGCAGAACTCAAAACAAAGAGTTTTAAATTGAAAAAGAAGGTTGGTTTATAACCATAAAAAATCCGCAATTAATAGTAATAGTTAAGAATTCTCCTGTTCTGAAGAACATAGCATTGACTCTAATGCCGCAGCTGATCTGCTGGGGTGGGCGTGGCAGCTTGGCTAGCTCTCCACAGCTCGCCTCCTGCTGTTCAGCCCAGCTCTTCACAGCCCACAACCCCACCGGACTGACACCCATCAACAGCCTATGGGGTGGGGACCTGGGCTTGCAAATGACCAGACATCATTTATAAGCCTGGGAATATAATATACCTACCTGTGTAGCTACAGAGCTCACTTTGTCCTCTAGACAAAGAATACAGGTTCTTTTCAAGTTCATAGACTTTGACTGGGAGGAACTGTGAGTTACTGATCCAATACCCAATCCTTTTTGCTCTTCTATAACAAAACTGTGATTTGTTTAAAATATATATACATATATTCCTAACATTCCTATGGATGGGGTCACCATCTACTAACCAGATGTAGGAGTTTCCAGGGAAGCTCTTAGAGTAGCACAGCTGACATTCAACTATTGCCATCAGCTCCATTCCTCCTTTTCCAACCAGCGCAGATGTGATGGTCGGATCTGCAACAGCCAGTTTATTATCATGAAAGAAAGGCCAAGAAAACTCCAGTGATCACGCTCCAGACATCCTTAAGCTGAGAGGCCAAGGCCAACAATCACCGGCCATTGAACTTCCTTTTGCATAAAAATAATAATAAATAATATTCTTCCTTTATAGGTCCTATTTCCCAAAATTCCTGTTTCTTATGGTCCAATGCAATGCCAAAGCAATTTCTAAATGAACTGCAAGAACCAAAATGTATTAACCCATAAATAAAATTCTAATAAATACCAGAAATTAAGTTATATGGGCTAATATTCTTTCAGTCCAGGGAAACAAAATTAGAAAGTGGTCCAGTTTAGAAATGTTTAATATGCTAAATATTTCTCAGTCAACAAAGTAATCTAATACTATTATTATAGTACAATAGAAGCTAATGGGACTGAGAACATCATGTCAAAATTGGTAGTTTTAAATGTTCCTAGTAAAAAACAGCAAAGAATAAAAATAAGTGAAAAAGGAGTCAGGAAAACAAACAAAAAAAATCAAGAGAGAACAGGAAGATAATAAAAGTAAGACTAGAAATTATTTAAATATTAGAAAAATATTAGTTAGGACATGTTATGCTCATTTGTGCTATGGTTTGAATGTTTTTGTGTCTCCAAAATATACACTGAAACTTAACCCCCAAAGCACCTGGGAGGTGTAGTCTTTGGGAGTCATGAATGGTTTGGGGCCTTTATAAGAGGGCAATGGAGGAAGTTTGTCCTTTTGCTTTTCCACCTTTTGCCATGTGAGGACACAGAGTTTCTTCCTTCTGAAGGATACAGCCTTCAAGGAACGATCTTGGAAATAGAGACGAGATCCTCGTCAGACAATAAACCTGCTGGCACCTTAATATTAGACTTCTCAGCCTCCAGCACTGAAAGGAAATAAATTTATGTTCTTTATAATTTAACCAAGGTGTGGTGTGTTTATAGCAACACAAATGGACTTAGGCCCATACATATGAAAAAATATATAGTTACTAGAAACTGTCTCAAAGAAATCCCAGACACGAAACTTATAAGCCAAAGACTTTAAATCAGCTTTTACAAATATGTTCAAAGAAATAATGGAAACCACTTTTGAAGAATTAAAAAGTAGTATGAGAATAACATCTCACCACATGGGTAATATCAACAAAGACATAAAAATTTTTAAACATGGAGGGGAGGGGCAAGATGGCTGACTGGAAGCAGCTTCTGACAGAGGCTCCTGTCCAAAAGGAAAGATAACCTCCAGAAACTGCCCAATTGAGCTGAAGACTGGGAGCCCAGCTGAGAGAGAGAGAGAGAGAAGTAAGAACTGCAGGTCACCCCTGAGGCAAGCTACGACTTCCAGAAATCAAGCTTCAGACAGAAAAACTGAACTAAGGTTTTCCGCCTTTCTGAACTTCCAGGACTCCCTTCCCCCCTTACCTGACGCACCAGAAGCCTGACCTCTGCTGAAACTGAGGGAGGAAGACTTGAGAAGCGCCCACCCTCCCTATATGCTGGACCAAGCGGCCTGCCAGGTAAGAGACTCCAGGACCCCACCAAGCCCCTGCCAGTCCCCAGGCCATGGAGCCACCGGAACCCCTGCGCAGCTCCAATCCGTGCCACACCGGGCCTCGGCCTGCCACCCACAGCAGCCAGGAACTCTGCAGGGACTCACTGCCAGCTACAATCTATACCCCAGGCCCACCGTCCACAGTGGCTAGGAACTCCACTCTGCAAGGCACTCCACTGGGCGTTGGCGCACCACAAGCAGTGGCCAGGAATCCTGCTGAGACTCCCACACAGTGCTGATCTGTGTCCTGCCCAGCCTCAGCCTTCCACCCGCCGGGACCCCGCCGGGCTCTGATCCGTGTGCCAAACCCACCGCCCTCCTTCAGGAGCCCTCCTCCCAGCCAGAAACTGCTGGAGGCACAGGCTTCCTTTGCAAAAGCTACCGGGTAATCCCGTGCCATGCTGCTTGATCGGGGCGTGCCACACTCCAGAGCTGCTCCCACAGCCAGTACCAGAGGAGCTACACAAGGTCACTCCCTACAAAGATCCAGCAACAACAAAGTGATCCTGCCGGGGTCTGATCTGGGAGAGAAACCTCCCCAACTCTGAGGACGAGCATAGGCAACAGAGAAAAATAATCATGCGGTGGAATCAACAGAAAAACTCTGGCACTATGAATAAACAGAGTAGACCAACTCCCCCAAGGAATGACAAGGTAGATACAGCACAAGATCCCTTGCATAAGCAAATGGCTGAGATGTCAGAAATCGAATTCAGAGTCTGGATAACAAATAAGATCAGCGGAATGGAGGAAAAGATGGAATTAGAACTTCAGGCAGTAATCCAAAAGATCACCAAAAAGATGTCTCAAGAATTCAACGAATTCAAAGACAAAATGACCAAAGATTTTGACACATTGAGACAAGAAGTTGCAGCCCTCAAAGATCTGAGAAATACAGCAGAATCCGTCAGTAACAGAATGGAGAAAGCAGAACAAAGGATTTCTGACATGGAAGACAAAGCTTTCAAACACTCCCAAACTTCCAAAGAGGAAGAGAAATGGAAGGCAAAAATGGATAATTCCCTCAGACAGCTCAGGGACAACTCGAAGAAAACCAATATTTGGCTTATAGGGATACCTGAAAATGATGAAGTGGTGTCACAAGGTACAGAGTCTCTTCTTTATGAGATTATGAAAGAGAACTTTCCAGACATGCCAAGAGATTCCGAAATTCAGATAGCAGACAATTTCAGAACCCCAGCACAACCAAACCCAAATAAGACATCCTCCAGGCACATCATAATTAACTTCACAAAAGTTAATATGAAGGAGAAAATTCTGAAAGCAGCCAGACGTAAGAAATCCATTACCTACAAGGGGAAGAATATTAGAATAACTTACAGATCTCTCTGATCAAACCTTTCAAGCTAGAAGAGAATGGTCATCAACTTTTAATCTCCTAAAACAAAATAACTTTCAACCCAGGATCCTGTACCCAGCTAAAATGAGTTTCATTTATCATGGAGAAATTAAATACTTTAATGACATCCACATGTTGAAGAAATTTGCTATAACTAAACCAGCTCACCAGGTTATTCTCAGACCTATCCTCCATAATAGGGAGGAAGACTTGAGAAGCGCCCACCCTCCCTATATGCCATAATCTTCCACCACAAAAGTAAACTCACCCAGAAACTTCTTATCAAATTTCAACTTACATAGTGATGAAAGGATTAAAAATGTCCACTCTTCTTTCTAAAGATTTATCATTGTTTTCAATTAATGTGAATGGTTTAAATTGTCCTCTAAAGACACATAGGTTGGCTAACTGGATACAAAAACTCAAGCCAGATAACTGCCGCATACAAGAATCTCATCTTACCTTAAAAGATAAATTTAGACTCAAGGTGAAGGGATGGTCATCTATATTCCAGGCAAATGGAAAACAGTAAAAAGCAGGTGTTCCAGTCTTATTCACAGATACAATAGGCTTTAAACCAACCAAAGTAAGGAAGGGTAAAGACGGACATTTCATATTTGTTAAAGGTACTACTCAATATGATGAGATTTCAATTATTAATATTTATGCACCCAACCAAAATGCACTTCAATTTATAAGAAAAACTCTAATAGACATGAGCAACTTGATTTCCTCCAGCTCCATAGTAGTTGGACATTTTAATACTCCTTTAGCAGTGTTGGATAGGTCCTCCAAAAAGAAGCTAAGTAAAAAAGTTTTAGATTTAAACTTAACCATTCAACAACTGGATTTAACAGACATTTACAGAACACTTCATCCTAATAAAATTAAATACACATTCTTCTTATCACCCCATGGAACATACTCCAAAAGCGATCACATCTTTGGTCACAAATTTAACCTCAGTAAATTTAAAAGAATAGAAATTATTCCTTGCACCTTCTCAAACCATTGTGGAATAACAGTTGAACTTAATAACAACAGGAAGCTGCATACTCATACAAAAATATGGAAGCTAAATAACCTCATGCCAAAGGATAGCTGGGTCATAGACAAGATTAAGAAGGAAATTACAAAATTAACAAAATGATAATGAAGACATAAATTATCAGAACCTCTGGGATATTG
This sequence comes from Arctocebus calabarensis, assembly GCA_963573935.1. NCBI lineage: Eukaryota > Metazoa > Chordata > Mammalia > Primates > Lorisidae > Arctocebus > Arctocebus calabarensis. The sequence continues at coordinate 2,897 of CAUYON010110742.1, read as the reverse complement.
CAAAGGCAGCCCTAAGAAGGACATTTATAGCACTGCAAGTCTTCCTCAAGAAAATGGAAAGAGAGGAAGTTAACAACTTAATGGGACATCTTAAGCAACTGAAGAAGGAAGAACATTTCAACCCCAAACCGAGCAGAAGAAAAGAAATCACCAAAATTAGAGCAGAATTAAATGAAATTGAAAACAAACAAATTATAGAACAGATCAATAAATCAAAAAGTTGGTTTTGGAAAAGGTCAATAAAATAGATAAACCTTTGGCTAACCTAATCATGAAAAAAGAGTAAAATTTCTAATTTCATAAATCAGAAATGGTAAAGATGAAATAACAACAGATCCCTAAGAAATTCAAAAAATCCTTAACGAATATTACAAGAAACTTTACTCTCAGAAATATGAAAATCTGAAGGAAATCAACCAATACTTGGAAGCTTGCCACCTACCAAGACTCAGCCAGAATGTAGTGGAAACATTGAACTGACCTGTATCAAGTTCTGAAATAGCATCAACTATAAAAAAATCTCCCCAAAAAGAAAAGCCCAAGACCAGATGGCTTCACATTAGAATTCTACCAAACCTTTAAAGAAGAACTAGTACCTATATTACTAAACCTCTTTCAAAATATAGAAAAAGAAGGAATACTACCCAACACATTCTAAGAAGCAAATATCACCTAAACCAGGGAGAGACCCAACAGGAAAACTATAGACCAATATCACTAATGAATATTGATGCAAAAATATTTAACAAGATACTAACAAACAGAATCCAACAACACATCAAACAAATTATACACCATGACCAAGTGGGCTTTATCCCAGGGTCTCAATGCTGGTTCTATATATGTAAATCTATAAATGTAATCTGGCACATAAACAAATTAAAAAATAAAGACCATATGATTCTCTCAATTGATGCAGAAAAAGCTTTTGACAATATCCAGCATCCCTTCATGAATAAAACACTTAAAAAAATTGGTATAGAAGAGACATTTCTTAAACGGATAGAGGCCATCTACAGCAAACCCACAGCCAATATCGTAGTGAACAGAGTTAAATTGAAACTATTTTCACTTACATCAGGAACCAGGCAAGGTTGCCCATTGTCTCCATTGCTCTTCAACATCGTAATGCAAGTTTTAGCCATTACAATCAGGAAAGAAAGGAGATCAAGGGTATCCACATAGGGTCAGAAGAGATCAAACTTTCACTCTTCGCAGATGATATGATTGTATACCTGGAAAACACCAGGGATTCCACTATAAAACTTTTAGAAGTGATCAAGGAATACAGCAATGTCTCAGGCTATAGAATCAACATCCATAAATCTGTAGCCTTTGTATATACCAACAATAGCCAAACCGAAAAAACAGTCAAGGACTCTATCCCTTTCACAGTAGTGCCAAAGAAGATGAAATATTTGAGAGTTTAACTAACAAAGGATGTGAAAGATCTCTATAAAGAGAACTATGAGACTTTAAGAAAAGAAATAGCTGAAAATGTTAACAAATGGAAAAATATACCATGCTCATGGCTGGGAAGAATCAATGTTGTTAAAATGTCTATACTACCCAAAGCAATATATAATTTTAATGCAATTCCTATCAAAGCTCCATTGTCATATTTTAAAGATCTTGAAAAAATACTTCGTTTTATATGGAATCAGAAAAAACCTTTAATAGCCAAGACATTACTCGGAAATAAAAACAAAGCAGGAGGAATCATGCTACCAGACCTGAGACTCTAGTATAAATCGATAGTGATCAAAACAGCATTGTACTGGCACAAAAACAGAGAGGTAGATGTTTGGAACAGAATAGAGAAATAAGAGATGAATCCAGCTACTTACCATTACCTAATCTTTGACAAGCCAATTAAAAACATTTAGTGGGGAAAAGACTCCCTATTTAACAAATGGCGACCTGTAGAAGACTAAAACTGGACCCACACCACTCACCATTAACTAAGGTAGACTCTCACTGGATTAAGGATTTGAACTTAAGACATGAAACCATCAATATATTAGAAGAAAGTACAGGGGAAACTCTTGAAGGAATTGGCTTGGGTGAATATTTTATGAGGAGGACTCTCTAGGCAATTGAAGCAGTATCAAAAACACACTACTGGGATCTGATCAAACTAAAAAGCTTCTGTACAGCCAGGAACATAGTAAGTATAGCAAGCAGACAGCCCTCAGATTGGGAGAAAATATTTGCAAGTTATGCCTCTGACAAAGGTTTAATAAACAGAATACACAGAGAACTCCAACGTATTAGCAAGAAAAGAACAAGTGATCCCATCTCAGGGTGGGCAAAGAACTTGAAGAGAAACTTCTCAAAGAAGACAGGCGCACAGCCTACAGACACATGAAAAAATGCTCACCATCCTTAATCATCAGAGAAATGCAAATCAAAACTACTTTGATATATCACCTAACTCCACTAAGATTAGCCCACATGACAAAATCCCAAAACCAGAGATGTTGGTGTGGATGTGGCGAAAAGGAAACACTTCTACACTGCTGGTGGGAATACACACTAATACATTCCTTTTGGAAGGAGGTTTGGAGAGCACTTAGAGATCTAAAAATAGACCTTCCATTCCACCCTATAATTCCTTTACTAGGTATATACCCAGAAGACTAAAAATCACATTATAATAAAGACATCTGTACCAGAATGTTTATTGCAGCCCAATTCATAATTGCTAAGTCACGGAAGAAGCCCAAGTGCCCATCAACCCACGAATGGATTAATAAATTGTGGTACATGTATACCATGGAATACTATGCAGCCTTAAAAAAGATAGAGACTTTACCTCTTTCATGTTTACATGGATGGAGCTGGAACATATTCTTCTTAGCAAAGTATCTCAAGAATGGAAGAAAAAGTATCCAATG
>CAUYON010110740.1:0-30206 GCA_963573935.1 Arctocebus calabarensis | reverse complement strand
AGTACATGGTGGGGGGTGGGAAAAGGAGAGAGCAGAGAAAGGGAAGGAGGAAGGAAGGGGGGGTCATGGTGTGTGACTCACTTTTGGGGGGGTGGGAAACAATAGGAGGGACATTACCTAACAAATGCAATCAATCAACCTGGTTCTTTGTACCCTCAAAGAATCCCCAACAGTTAAAAAGAAAAAGACTTCCTCAAGAAAGAACTGGGTGTATAAGGAAATACGTATAGCTTCTGGAAAAAAATAAAACCATAATTGATGTTTAAAAAAAGAGGAGATGAAGTAGAACTTCAGGAATTTTTCTGTGGCTCATTGTTATAAAAATGCAAAAGTCTAGATGTTTAAATGATATTTTAAAATATCATAAGCCCTTATCTTCTTCTATTGGTTTTTGAAACACTTACAAATAAGAATGTCAAAATGCTCTTCTAATTTATATTTATGATCCCTTAGAGGGAAAAAACTGCATCCAATTGGAACAGGGGGAGTTTTTACAGTCAACTAACCAATTATGCACAATCAAAATTATATATGGTTGATTTTCCACAACAGTGTGATCCAATAAAGTGGGACAATTCAGAAGCAATAGACATATTCAACCTTAGACTAATAAAGACATGACTAGTTTATGGTGATGGGTTTTGTAAAATAAACACAAAGATCCTATCTGTAACATTTCAACAAGAAGTAGTATGCCTCCAACCCTCCAGAAAAAACAAAAAAATTCAGTTACAGATAAATTATTCTAAGCATTTTAGCAAATTTCCTAGATGATAATAACTACTTTTCCTCCCTCAACATAAATGTATTTGTGATAGGAAAGTTATACCTTAAGGAGTAAATGTGGAGCCAAGGAGTTTAATTTTAATGAGGTAAAGAATAGAAGAACACTGAGCTATCCCAGTTCAGGGTAAAGGAGAGCCGCACAGCCCACCACATTCCCTGGCACTGAATGCGTGAAGCAGGTGCCTGAAGCCACTAAAAAGTAAAGGACATGTGGCCTGAGGACAAAAGTCCGCAATTTGAAATACCACTGATCCGGTGGTAAATGTACTACTTTTTTCCCTTTCCCCATTTCCTGGCCTGGACTCAAGTTAGTTCACAACTTAGAAGTGCGCCTTGTAAGGGATGAAGTGAAACCTGAGATGGATTTTCTATGTGAGTTCCTGAGAAGGTGAGCTTTCTACAGCTGCAGCAACAGCCCCATAGTCAATTTTCATTCGACAATTCCGAAACTTGTTGACGGAGGGGTTACTATGGCCAGGCATTTTTTTAATCTCTGATGACAGTCAATCAATAAAACAGAGATCACTGGGTCACACACCTTAGGAGGGGGAGACAGACTAGAAAGCACAGACCTAATAATTAAGCACATTACAAGGTGATTGAGAAGGTGTCCTTTATAAAAGGATGGGACAGCACAGCAGGGTACAGTGAATTGGGAGTGCTGGCAAGGGCAGCAAGATGTTTTAAGTAGGGTTGTTAGAATGGCCTCATTGGACAGAGTAACATCTCAGGAAGGATTTGAACAAGCTGAGGAAGCCACAGTGCTGGGAGAGACTTTCCATACAGAAGGTTCAAAGGCCCCAAGGAGGGAGGCCTGACTTGCTCAAGGTTGGCGAGAAGGATAGAGTGAGGAGTAGAGAGAAGCAAGGAACAGCCACAGGGCACAGGGTCAAAGAGAAATGGTGAGGTGGACAAATCAGATGTGGCCTTGAAGGACATTCCAAAGCTTTGGCTTTTACCCAGAATGAAGCAGACAGCCAATGCAGGGCTTTGAGAATAGGATTGATATGCTCTGGATTACAGTTCAAAAGGAATCACCGTGGCACCTGTGTTGAAGACACAGTATGTGAAGGCCATAGAATATAAACAAAACAGCAAGCTTAATAGGGCTTATAAAACCTTAAGTAGGACAATGTGATCAAACACGAATACACACGTGTATGTATACACACACAAATATGTCCGTGTGTGCCTGTGTGTGTGTGCTCCTCTTTACATGGAACCTTGTGTTCCAAGAAATATATTCCAGGAAAGTAGTTCGTGAATTCATTCATGTCGTAAAGCCAAGCATATCTCATGCATAGTCTGCAGTAAACATGTTTCACAACTGAGCTTTCATAGGATTTGGGCAGCTGAGTGTCTGAGTTTGTAATCCGGCAGGATCTGAAGGGCAGGTCCACTGTGCTGCCAATGCAAAGTATCACCGTATGCTTAGAAAGTTATGGGTAAGCTCTGAAAAGCTGGTCTTCGGATTAAATGATGCGGGGCTGGTTTGGGTGATTGCTGATTTGTGGAAGAAGTGATAGTGATGATAAAGGGTGGTAAAATAGTTTCCCCTGGTCTCCCCCTCAGCCTGTGATGAGGCAGTAACTGTGGGCACAGTTGAGACTGTTCTCGGGAAACTGCTTCTCTTACACACATACAAAATAGCGTGCATGGCCCCAAATCTGTCTCATTCCATAGGGTGAACACCCCCAAGGGGTCAGATTTTTTTTGTGGATGGGGGTGGGAGGGATCAAGGTTCCATGAAGTATTTACCTTATTTACAACGTGACCATCCGACTAATACAAAATCAATCTACTGCATTGTGGAAGGAAGGTCTTTTAAACTTTTCAACATTAAATATGTTTACTATTTGAGGGGATATTCTTATAGCTAGAGGATGGTCCCAATCCATAAATTATGATGAATAGACTTGGACTATATCTGTCAAAGATGATTGTTTTTATTACTGATTTTTCATCCTTGGTTTCTGGCAAAAGTTACATAGGAATGACAGTTACCCAGGACAGGTTACTTCTAGGTTGTGACAATAAAATATGCCAATTTTAACAAATCAGATTTTAGAACCTATATCCCACCAGGTCACAACATGGAATATTGATTAGATCTAGAAGCCCAGATTTTCAGTGTATTAAAGGGGGAACTAATTTACTGATACTGAATGTGTGAATGGGTCTTCATTTGGGGGCAAGTATGATTACAGGGAAATGACTCTTGATGGCCAGCACGTTTGATGGCCTTTCTGTTCTTAATTCTCACAAAGGCAACAGTGTACTTGGTAATTGCCAAGCACCACTTGAGCTGGCTACTATTTAGTAGTGAAATAAAACAGGACAGCAAACATATTTGCAGGGAGTGCTGGTGCAGTCACGAATACAAAGTGGATAATATTCCACTCAGTTTGGTGTCCTCAGACTTGGTGTTCTGAGCCTGAGATGAAGTCATGGTTTAACACAATTACAAATTATAGCACTTGGTGTTGCAGACCATGCTAAAAAATATGAACAGTGGTATTTTAGCAATTTAAGAGAATATCTGGAAATACAGAAATTTCAGGATGAGAAAAATACCATTGCTTTTAAGAATTCACTTTCCAAAAGCAGAAATTGAGGTCTAACACCACATTTTCTAAAGTATGTGGAGGAGAAATGAGGTAGTTTCCTGAACAAAACAATACTTGGCCAAATAAATATTGCAAAGACCAAGTTTAAAAAAAGTTCGCTCAGCTTATTTGTTGGAGGGCTTCTCAGAGATTTTTGGTTGTAATTTGGTCTGTGAATTTCTAAGGCGGGAATACTGAAGGCTGTGTTTTCTAAACTTAGCTGACCACAGAGACTCTCTATAACTTTTTCTTTGCCCATAGACCGTTGTGTGGAATAAATGTTCCATAGAATGTTTTGAGAAATTGATTCCCTGACCTGATTAATGTTAGGTCCGACCTGTATTAACCTAACACACTCTGGGACACAGAGGCTGCAGAATCTTCACAATCTTGAAGGTTTCTTCCCCTACTCCCTCTTCGATGTTAAGGTCTTTAGGGTTCTAGTAAATGCATGTGGAAGTTTTCTTTTTCTTTCTTTTTCAGTTTTTGGCTGGGGCTGTGTTCGAACCCACCGCCTCCGGCATATGGGGCCAGCAACCTACTCCTTTGAGCCACACATGCCGCCCCTGGAAGTTTTCTTTTTCATAGCTAAAGAAGATGACTTCTGTGATCTATTAATTAGGATAATTTCTTAGCAATATTTTAGAAAGCAAGCCTGAGGAAAATGGTGTTTCTTCCTTTATACCTAATTATATAAGCTTTACACACACATACACAGATACAATTTTCAAGATTTATATCCTGTGCCTCATGGAAAGATCAGTTTTAATTTTGTTTTCCAGTTGAATTTAGGGAGTTTAATGGTACCTAAAGATATGAATTCCTTTCCCTCTTAATATCTACTTAATACGAACTATTGCAACTCCTTGTACTATAGCTCATTACTGTTAATACATGAGTTCACTTACCGAAAAAATTGAGAATGAAGATAAAGGAGTTATCACTTATGGTTCCTTGTATCAATTAGTTCTGCAGACGCATAATGCTGCTCTTTAGAAACCCGTGTGTGTGTATGATATATATATGTTACAATCTCACTCTGATTTCTGACTTCAGGAAGCTGGGTTCCTGAGGGACAGAGGATGGACAAATTTGCAAACAGAATCTGCACTGCCAATTTACACTTCTTTCTAGTATATTGTATCTGCATTAGTGTATTTATCATTCAAATTTAATTTCTGAAAGTAGATTGACTTATTCCTACAAGATAAATTTATTGTCCTTAAAATTAATTAACAGCCTATATCGCTTGTGATTAAATTTAAAAATTTTTAAAGTCGCTTCTGATGAATTTAATTACTTAATGTCATTTACAGACATCAAGTTATCTAAAAAACATCAATTAAAGAATCGTCTTGGTCTAGCTTTCAAGCAATTCTGACACTGGAGTTGTAATATAAATAGCAGAAGAATGAGCCAAACAACAGTGGCAGAAATATGCTTTAAAAGAAAACCACTTAAACAGATTTCCACACAGGTGTTTAGGCAAAAATAGAGCCTGTCAACAAGATTTAAAAAAAAAAGAATCTTTAGTCAAATATCTATAAATTTTGTTTCACACATGGTTAAATATCTGGATATCTAGTAATACTTAGGTATCTTAATGTTTCTCTTTATATTGCCTTATGCATGTAATCCACTAATACTTAATGTCTAATGTGGAAAATTTGTTAATCCCTTGCACTTGGATTAATGTTAAATGAGCTTTGTTGCTGTTTGGAAAATGCGGGTTTGATGTTAGCTTCTTTGAGCTGAGATGGAAAAAAACAAAGGGGAAATGCAGAAATCAAGTGACAAGACTCTAGAGCCTTGTTCCACTCCCCTCTGTGAGGGCTTACAAGTTTGCTATGAGTAGGGGCAAGTTTCAGGGCACTTGAGACAGCTGCCTCCAAAATCAATCATGGCCTTTGTGAGTAGGGAAGCTTGACGGTCTAGAACAGAGGCAAGGGGCCCTGTCCAGACCGCTGTGGGTATGGCCCTCAGCCGGGCCCGGGGGTGGGGTGGGATGGGAGGACATTAGGCTTCCTGCTGCTTCTCAGTCTCCAAATATTTATACTTGGATAAAAAAGTCTACTGGAGTTTTGAAACATGTTTAGTTTTCAGGTCTACATTCTTTCCTGCAGTTGCTTTTCCTCCCTAAAGTCCTATGACCATGCAGGCAAATGGGGTGGGGTGGGGGGGTAAAAAACAAGAGAAGATGGATATTTTCCAGATTGGATGAATATGGAAGTCTGGAAAATCTGATATCCTAAAAACAATCTCTCTCATCACCAATACATGGTGTCGTTTTTCTCACTATAATATTTCACAATTTTTTATATTCAAATAATCAGAAATAAATTATATATATATATTTTATAGACATAAATATTCTGGACTGTGGGAATGTTTTGTTATTTTAGAGGCTAAGTTATAGCATTTTCTTGCAGGGGAGAGTACAGAGCACTGAGACTACTGATATTTTGATGGATAATGTTTAGAGAATCACTTCAATTGGAAGGAGAAGTTTGAGTGACTGTAATAAATTAATCTAAAATATAATGGACAGCCCATAGCCGAGTTTCTTCACCCTCGAGTGTATTTTTTATAATGGGTTACATTTCCTGATTGTATTACTTTGATGAGAAGTTTAGGGTCAGTTGGCAATAGACGTTAAAGTCTCATATTTATTCAGAGAATACAGATTCTTATTCTGGCTCCAGCAGATCAAGTGTTACGATTGATACTAGGGGCGAAAATGTCTCTGGATGAAACACATTCTAAAGTATTATAATTGATAGAGTATTTGTATCATGCTTAAAATGAAATTTGGAAGTGAGAGTTATGCTGAAAGGTAATGAATTATAGCAGGTAGTAAAATTATCTCATTACAAGATAAAATATTCATTCATTTAAGAAGATAACTGTAAGAAAATGTACTTTCCTATTATAACCATCTTCAGGTAGTTTGAGGCAAAATGACCTATGCTTTTCAATATATATCATTTAATTTTCTAATGTAGAATAAATTTAGCATTTTAATGCATTTTTTCATGCATTTTAATATTTCCTCCTCCTGTGCTAAGACTGTAGTGCTTCCCCTGTGAGGCTACTTAATCTTGGAGCCATGAATATGAATCCCCTGGTATTTTGTGTACAATGGTAATGTACATGTGCCTGTCTCTGGGCAAAGTATACAGAAGTTTCATCTGATTCTCAGAGCGATCAATGATCACTGAATAGCAAACACAAATTACACACTATCTTAAGAAACCAAAGTCCTTGGGATGTCCTACATGTGACAGCCCAATTCTTCATGCTGTCACTAGCCTTATGGCATTCCCCAATACTCCATATTAACCCTGACTTCATTTTTTGGAAGATAGATTTTGAGAGTACTGGAACTCCATAAAACCACTGGAATAAGGCAAATATTTCTGCAGAAGGAAAAGAGGGACTGATAGGGTATATATTATACCACTGGTCATTCTCAGTAATACCAAAAATACTATCTATCTCTGTGATTACAGACACATTTCATTTTTTTTCACTATCTACCATATATTCTCTACCTATTTCATTCTCTACCATGTAAAGAAAATATCTCCTAAAAAGAAACATAGTCAGAAACTTTCCTTTATTGTATAATTATAATTTCTAAAATTATAGCTCATTTTAAGAGCATTAAAAACATATCAGTGTTAATATATTGAATAATTCTTAAGACATATTTATTAAAGAGATGGCACAGAGTTATACACTAAGATCTATACAAATTGTGCATGTATTTAATTGATTGAGATAAATCATAAAGAAAATAGGATTGGTGCTATTGTCTTTTACAATTTAAAAATTATCCTCTTCCAGAGTGGCGCCTGTGGCTCAAAGGAGTAGGGCATCAGCCCCATATGCCAGAGGTGGCGGGTTTAAATCCAGCCCTGGCCAAAATGCCAAAAAAAAAAAATTATTCTGTTCTAAACAACATATTAACAAGTTTAATTAAAAATTAATGTTTACATAATGTACTTTGGTTAAAATTAAATCCAATGTATATAAAAATTAGTCATTCTTTTCTTTTCTTTTTTTTCTTTTCCTATCCCTCACCCTATGTTATTTAGGATATTGCATCCTCATTTATAAGTGAAATATGTTTGTAATTTCCCTTTATAATAATATATTTTCTTCAATTTTAATATCAGGTATACCTAGATGAAGTAGAATGATTTTGAAGTATTTCTTCTTTTTCTGTTGTCTATAAGATTTGGTATGATCTGTTTTTTGAAATTATCTTTTGTTTTTATTTATAGATATTAGTTGCCTATTTTTTGAGACTTTGGAAAAAATAAGAAGAAAAGTTAACTGATGACTCCATACTGAACCTCAGAGTCAAAGCATTCTATAATAGACATACTCTTGTTTGACAATATGAATGTTATTTTTTTGCATTATTATTATTATTGCTCAATATTTCATTGCAGCAATTGTCTGATTTCTTTTCTGAATGTATTTATCTTTGTTCATTCTTTATGAGGTTTTAGTTTTTAGTCCTTATCTTGAACATTATTATTATTATTAAATTTTAAGCCTTTTTGATTTTGTGAAGGCAAAAAGTGGAAACCATATAAACACATGTATATGTAAAAAATAAGATAATCATTTACATAAAAAAATTACCCTGTTCCATTAAAATCATACAACTATATCAAGATGCGTGAAGTTACAATAGTGTGTCTTGTTTGGATGATTAGACTTGAGTAGAATTTCTTTCTGCTTGTGTACAAGAAAAAGTAGACAAATGAGTCCATTAAGACGTAATGAAAGGAAGGAAGGAAAAGGAAGGAAGAAAAGATGGGGGTGATGTAAAAAAAAAAGTATAACAATACATCACAGTATATTTGTGAAATTTGAGGCAGGAAAGAATAAGATTTATTTTAAAATACTTTGAAATGTAAGCCAATTTTCAAAGCTGTACACCTTGAATCAGTAATCATATGTATATTATGTATGTATAACACTGAGGAGGACAATCTTGAGTGAGTAGAAGCTGTGAAGTAGAGGAAGAGAGACAGAGGAGGTAAGGAGGGCGGCGGTAACATAGATGCTGCGTGTACACCTGCGTGTACACACACACACATACATGTACTGAAAATACGCCCCTTCCCTCCGCCCTCACCATATGCTTAGAGTACTAGTTAAATCTTAACTTCATTACTCAGGTATGAAGACTCCCAAAATTTCATGATGTTACTGTAATTACAGAGTCTTCTAGATAGTATTAATTTATAAACAGTGATGTATATACAATACTATTTCAGCCTACCTTTTCCCTCTGAAGTGTAGTTTCAAAATATTAATATACTGTACTACTCACCGTCCCCACTAACTGCGAGAATGACCACATTGTCACGTAAAGAAACATCAGGTTGCTTCTAGATAGGTGACAGAGGATTCCTTAAAGTGTCCGGCAATGTGTAATTACAAAGTGACTTAGGTTCATGCTTCTCTTGTCTATCATACACTCCTGGTCTATGTTTAAAACAACTGCAAAGTGCTTTTGCCAAAGGGCAAAATGCATTTGTGTTATAAAAATAAGAAAGTGCAAACAAGGAAAAGGTTTCCAAATACAATAGACTTATGAAGATAGTATTGAATTAATGAGTATCCAAGGATGTATATGAAAAAATGTACCTGCCTTGTCACTAAAAATAATATTGGCAAGTGATCATTGAATGGCAATAAATCCAGAGTTGTCTATGTGACCAGAAACAGGCCTTATATGATGCTCTAAATATGGAGGAGCCTAACATTAATTGCACAGCTGTCATCTCCTGCAGAGTACTCATTTAGTGCTCTTCAATACAAAATGAGCAATTTTACGGCATCTGGGTCCTCATATTTGGATAATTTCATAAAAAGGAGGCATCTGATCCATCCCCCTTTGTTGTCTGACCTGGATTCCATCAGGGGTTTTCAAATGACCCTGTTTGGAACTCCATGGCTCTGAAAATTCTTTAGGGAATTTGCAAAAAGTGAATTTTTTTCAACTATTTTCTTTTCAATCATTAATATTTAAATTATCTTAGAAACTTGTTAATTGTTCTGACCTTAAAAATCCCTTATGGCTCCACAATTATATAAATGAGTCTATATAGGGACAGGGATCAAACTTTACATGGAAATGTTTCTATAACAACGTGAACTGGACTTAAAGCCAGGGTAGGAAGGTATCTAAATAAAGAATTTTTTGAATAGGATTATTGTTGCTTATAGCATCTTAGACTAATAAAGCCATTATTATAAGAGTGATTTGTGTTTTGCCATGTTTTGGTTAAGACAACTAAGTTCTGGAGAAATGGTTACTCTCTTTGTATCACTAACTTATACACCTATTAGCAAATTATTAATCATAACAATTCAGTACAATTCTTTAAATAAAGAATACTATTTAAACATTGGTTGCATAATGGGACATCTTTGCATTTGAAAATGTGTCAGGGATAAGAAGATATCTGTACTTTGCATAAATACAGAGCAATACTAGCTGAAATCTTAACTAATGATAGCTGGAGAAGAGTAGTTATACATTTCCACTTGTGGGAGGTTCTCCTTTCACTTGTTTTTTTTAGAGACAGAGTCTTATTTTGTTACCCTCAGTAGAGTGCTGTGGCATCACAGCTCACAGCAACCTCCAGCTCTTGGGCTTAGGTGATTCTCTTGCCTCCTGTGTAGCTGGGATTATAGGCATCCACCACGACACCCGGCTACTTTTTGTTACAGTTTGGCCGTGGCCTGGTTTGAACCTGCCACCCTTGGTATATGGGGCTGGCACCCTACCCACCGAGCCACAAGTACTTCTCCTTTCACTTTTAAAATAATTTTCCTCTGATATCCATCCTTGTTTATAAATTATTCTTCTGAAGATTTACATGTTCCTCAGATAAGTAGATTAGGAATAAGAAGAAAAGGGCAAGAAGAGGGATAACAGCACATTTTTTTCACATCTTGAAAATATACACCAATATAGATGATGTGTTCTATTCCTTTAGGGAGCTCTGGGTAACAGATAAGACCAGTGAGAATGGGTGAAATGAATACAAGAATCCCCATTGCTACTCTCAGGACATACATTTGGCCTAAACCTATGGGAGGAGTAGATCTTTGAAATGAATTAGAAATTACAATTATAATTTGGACATAACTAGGCTTCTTCAAATCTGAATTGCCTATTTAAGACTCTTCTTATAAGAAAATTAATGGAACACTATCCATTTGTCCAACTTGTAATTAAGAATAAGAAAAGCAGAGGCCAGGTATGGTGGCTCATACCTACAATCCTAGCACTTTGGGAGGCCCAGGTGAGAGGATTGTTTAAGGTCAAGAGTTTGTGAGCAGCCTGAGCAATGTAGTGAGACCCCATCTATACCAAATTAAAAAAAATTTACAAAAATTAAAAAAGAATAAGAATTAGCCAGATGTGGTGGTGTGTACTTGCAGTCCTAGTTACTCAGGAGGCTGAGGCAGGAGGAACATTTGAGCCCAGGAGTTCAAGATTACAGTGAGCTATATATGATTTACCACTGCACTCTAGCCTGGTTACAAAACAAGGCCCTTTAAAAAACTGAAAGAAAAAAGGAAGGAAGAAAGGAAGGGAGGGAGGGAGGAAGGAAGGAAAGAAGGGAGGGAGGGACGGACGAAGGAAGGAAGGAGTAATTAGAAAAAAATAAAACCAACTCCTATTTGTACCACAATGAGCAAAGACCATCTAGTAAACCATGTGTACGTACAGTTTAAGGCTTTGTTGTGCATACATCCTACATACACTATGTTATAGAGATTGGCTAGAGTGAATGCAAAGTGAACAAAACACCACAAAGATTAGAGCTGAGACAGAAGATTTTGTATAGAAACAGGGTTTCTTCCAAGTTCCCTAGATATCTAGTTTAAACACTGGAGAAACCTACTGATGTTCCCTTGTAGCTTGCTAAGAGTAGTTTCAGAGTAGTAAAATGAGAAAAGTTAATCAAGGAAGAGTAATTCAAAATAAGCATATATTGTGTCTTAGTTATTGCAAAATAAGATGTGTTAAAAGTAAGTACTAATTGCTAGAACAGAAATTGAAGACACATTTCAGGAATCCATCACTTTTGAAAAATTTTCAGTTTTAAAATATGCTATTCTCTACAAGTTTTTACTGGTACATTTTAAAAATTTTCAGTGTGAAATAGAATCTTTGACTGTAGCTCATCAATACTTTCAAGAATTTTTAAATTCTCTCTCTTTTCCCCTTTCCCTTTCACTTTCTCTCTCCATCTCATTAGATAATTTACCCTGATCTATATGATGGTGGTCTCTACCAGGAATTGATTTTACTCCACCCTAGAAATATCACTTTCTGTTTGATCAGTGTTGCCTACTCTACTATCACCACCATCCTTACGTAAACACGTTATTATCTAATCTGGTTTCCCATTTCCAACATCTTTCAATTCTTCATAATCTTTAACTTTCAAATTTTAGAAATAGTTATCTGGTTCTTAAATTCTATAAGGTCAGTGACAGATGTCACCCAGATTCTTAGAATTGCACCTGGAACATGTTTTGTGTCCAGAAATGTATGTTACACTAATTAGAAACATTTATTATATCTATTTCAAATTCCTGACTCAGTTAAAAATTATACATTTTTTTTGATTATTGACTTTGATTATTGAGCCACTTTCCTGCCTTTGATTTCTCTTTCATACCAAATTCTTCAGTAATCATGTGTCTATTTCAGTTGTTTCCATCTATAAAGCTATGTGCAGATCCACTTTGGCATATGTGTATCGAGTACTTATGTGTTATTGAAGGAGTAACAATAAATGTTTTGTATATAATTCAAAGTTTATATCTAATCTCCTGAGGCCTTTCTTATACTAGAAATCTGATAAAGTTAAGAGATGGGTTTTTTGCCTTCAAGATCAAACCTGTATCCTTAGAAACCACAGATCTTTCATAACACAAATAACCTTCTAAGGAAGTTGTTAGGCCTCCATGTTAAGTACTGTACATAGAATTGCACAAGCAATTCTTTTAGTGATAATGTCAGCGCATAGGGAAGAAGTAACTTATCAAGATGAAATCAAGGTGGTAATAGAAACAGAAATATGATGCTGGGCACCTAAAAAAACAGTAAGAGTACATGAAAAGGGTGACCTTGAAGACTTTAGAACTCCAGAATCCAACAGAGATAATTGGTGATAAACTGTTTCATAAGATGGAAATTAGACTATCACATCCTACCCTTGTGTTCACAAATTGTCCTTATCATTCTGCCTTGGACATTTGATTATCTGCACTAATAGGAGTAGAAGACATTTGTAGGAGGGTCTGTAGAAAAATCACACACAAATAATTATTCACTGGTTCTTTTACTTGGTATATATATATCTTTTGATTATGTCAGTCAATTAACAATACTCACATTTTCTTATTTTTTGATAATAATAAAATAATCCATACTATTATTTTGTCTGGAAGTAACAATGACTTTGGTTTTGTTCTAAGATATAGGCCTGATTTGTATTATAACTTATCAGAGAAGAAGAAATACTCAATAGAAGATGATTATACATATCTCCTAATAAAGTCAGAATCTGAAGATAGTGTTAGAGCAAGGCAGGAAATGTTTCTAAGCAAGTAATAATTACTTACATACATGTGGTTTTGTGCTTACTACCATTAGCTACCACAATATTAGAATATAGTTAATTATAAGGAAGAAAAGGGAATTAATTGGTTTTGAAGATAGCTATCTGTGGAAACCTTTGACAATATTTTAACAACCACAGTCAAGAAGGAATAATATCCAGGTTATGGATTTGGATTCCATGTCTGCACTGAGCTATGGTCTTTTCTAATTAAAAAAAAATGCTGGAACTGATCACTTTCATGCTTATAGGATGTTTCTACTCTAAGTGCTGACCTACTGCATTCAGCTAGCCAAAAGGTATCTGCTCTCTCCTACCCTCTGTCTTGCCATTTATTAATGGCTGAGGTCGTTTTGTTGAATACATAGTTTTCTGTACATATTCACTTACTTAAAAGACTGAAAAATTTGTACTTTTTATGAAATTATGGCATATATTTGAGAGACACATTTTTACATTCATTGTCTTTCAAAACTTTATAAGCTTTTTTTTAGCACATGAAAGTCTAAATCTTTTTCCACCTCCTAAACTGGAAACACCTTGCTTTCTTTTCCTATTTTCCTTACATCTATTCATTTCTACTTGATTGCCAGTAGCAATCAGTCTTATTTTCCAAATTCAGAGCTACGATCATAGTGTTTAAAGAAGAGAAGACAAGAATCTCCTCTGTTTTGTTTTTACCACAAAGAAGAAAAAGATTTTACTTTTCCTCCACAGTCAGACTCTTGGTAGATTTCTTATGCCTCAAACTTGAAATGAAGTAATATGCCCTAACTGTTCCATTTCAGGAATCACAGCTGTCACCAAGACACACATCAATCTGATGCAAGAAAAAAAAAAACTGTAATTATGCATGTTTTTCTTTGTGTTGAATTGACTTAAAGTCATGTATGTGAGACAAGAAGAGGACAAACACATATTACAAAACTTTATATACATATAAAAATTATATAGATTTTATGTAAATTACACAAACATCTAGTGATAATCATTGGAGACTTAAGCTGGACATGACAAACACCTTTCAATTTCATCTCTGTTCATCTTACAGTGCTGTGTAGTGTGCTGTGCTGGGAAGTTTTGGGGGTCATGAAAAGGTTTAGTAGAAAGGGGTATTGTGATCTCTCGACTATGTTGGTAACATAGCGATAGGAGAAGGTAACAAAGTAATCTGCTTGTTTGTTATCTATGAATTAATTCCCTGTTTGTGTAGAAATTTCATACTTTCATCTACTTTTATGAAAGGATATGTAAATATACATTCAATGAGCAGAATTTTGCTAAATGTTTCATAATTTCTAATTATGAGTCAATATATTATATTTCAATCATGAGTTAATAATCAAACATTAGTAAGACTTACTAATTCAATTTAAATGAAGGTAGACTCAATCAATTTGGGAAAATAAAATGAAGGGTCATTATTTTGAGGTAACCACCTAACAGAGTGGGGATGTTGTGTTCAGGGTACTAGGGAGTACTATTCAAAAACTGTGGTGTAAATGTCATCCTCTTGACATGTGCAAGACATAGCCTCCAAAGTGGCCTATGGCATTCTTGGTATCTACAATATAACACCCTTATTAGAATGGCTATAACTAAAAAGTCTAAAAATAGTAGATGCTGGCATGGATGCAGAGAGAAACTAACACTTATATATTGTTGATGAGACTGAAAATTGGTACATCCACCATGAAAAATGGTATGTAGATTTTACCTCAAAGAAGTAAAACTAGACCTACCATTTGATCCAGTAATCCCACTACAGAGTATTTACCCAAAAGAAAAAAAGTTATTTCATCAAAAAGACACCTGTGCTCAAATGTTTATTATAGCACAATTCACAATTGCAAAGATGTGGAAATCTGAGCACCCATCAATTCAATGGCCTGGCCGACCTAACAGGAGGACCTGTCATCCTTCTGTGTCTCTGCCCCAGAGGTGTGTGGGAAGCAGCGTGCAGAGGAGCCAGCAGGTTCGCGGGTAGGCAGAGGTGCTGCAGGAGGCTGCAGTAGCCGGAGAGCACAGACAACTGCTGGGGAGACACCTCCAGGTTGCCAGCTCAGGAAACACCAGTGGTGTCTCCACCCTGCCTCTGTCTCCCTCACCTCAGCTCTTTCTGCTGAGCAAAGAAGCCCCTATTTCCCAGGTCTGGCTAATTTCATGTAAGTTTCCAAGGCTTGGGAATACACTGACATTTTGCCTAGAGCTGTAGGAACTATATCCATTTATAGGTCAACACATTCATTAACTTTGCCCCAACAGAAGGGACTGTATCCATTAATTTATTAGGCTATATATGTATATATACCTAAGAAAAAGGACCCAGGCAGAGGGGAGATTTTTCCAGATGTGGGTTTTTCTCTCTTCCAGAAGCTCTGATGCTTTTCCTGTATTCTTTTCTGTAAAATAAATCCTTTCTTGCCACTGATCTGTGGTCTTGGATTCATTCTTTGAATCCCTAAGACAAAGGACCTACTGAAGAAGAAATTCAGGCAACAGTAATGTATGTATACCACAGAATGAATATTGGTTGGCCATGAAAAAAGATGACCTAATGACTTTTGTAACAATTTGGATGGCACTGGAGACCAGTATGTTAAGTGAAGTATCTCAAGAGTAGAAAAACAAACACCATGTGTTCTTACTCTCAAGTTAGAACTAATTGAGGAACACACAAGAGTTTAGATAGGGAAGTAAAACTTAACGGAAATCAAACAGAGGAAAGGGAGGAAGAGAGGATAGGGGACAATGAATACTATATGAGTGAAGGGCACACTTAGAACCATGACTCAAGCATTATAAATGATCTATATAAATAAAAACATGTGTGCTCCTATAATATTTTGAATTAAAAAAATTTTTAAAGGATAGTATAAACGATTATAATGGCAATGTTTGTTTACTTCTTATAGAATACACAGTATAAAAAGAAGGGGACCACATTAACATTATTTAAACCATATATTATTTTAGTATTTTATACCTTTTTTTCCACTATCAAATAATTTATCTTATAATCCTAAACTGTATTTTTAAGAGAAATTAACAAAGGCAAGGAAAGCTAACACAGAATCTTTTCAAAGCATCAGAGATTTAAAATTAGCTATGTTCAAATTAAAGATGTCTTCTTTACCTGATCTTCTACTTGTTTCGATAAGACTAGAGTGTCTGGAGACCAGCAGGCTGGGAGTAATTCTTTTGTCTTTAACAATTCATTTAAAGTGATGAAACTATATTGTTTTCCAATGACCTAAAGCATTCAGACATTTAACAAGAGGTTGTATGTTCTAGAGTTGGTAGTCTTGGATGATCACAACCCCTGAACAAAGAGCAAGCTTAGTAAATTTTGGATAAAATACAGGAGATGGAGGAAGGTAAAAAGTTCTATGATGGAAAGATATTCCATTTTGTAGAGGAAGGAGATGTCAGTGGAATTCCAATGTCCTACCCTTCCCTAGGTTGGCCTTCTGTGTTCTTCTATAATGCACTTCTGTTTATAATTCCTTACTTATTCTGTCTGTAAATGTTATTGTACAAATACATTAGCATTCTTAGCCACGCCAATACTTTGGAGAGGAATCATGAACAGTGAGCCCAGAGTATTGGGTGAACAAAAGCCAGCATGTCTGGAGTATAATGAGTGAGCAGTTTGATAAACAGAGATGAGATCCCAGAGATAAGGGATCACACTGGCCAATGTAAGATTTTCATTCTTCATTTGGGTGTATGTATTTGATGCATCTTGATTCTGGGATATTATTCCCCAAATGTGACCAGGATTGCTATTTTATACCATTGTATCACTCCTAAAGCCTTTTAGTTGGCCCATTCCATCAGTCACACTATCAAATATTTATTTTGCCAGACATGATGTGAAATGATGGCAATATAAGTATTGACCAAGAGAGGCACTGCCAACACTACCCTTGGGATATATATATATAT
Organism: Arctocebus calabarensis; assembly: GCA_963573935.1. Lineage (NCBI taxonomy): Eukaryota > Metazoa > Chordata > Mammalia > Primates > Lorisidae > Arctocebus > Arctocebus calabarensis. The sequence goes on along the minus strand of CAUYON010110740.1, from coordinate 13,198 downwards.
ATCCATATATTAAATATATCATATATTAAAATACATATGTGACATATATATTTCGATGGAAAAGATATAAATAAAATGATTACAAGTATCATGATGTCTAAGAGAGCAAGTGAGATGTATTATTCACATTTATATTAAAATTGGGTAACATGGTCTATAAGAGTAGATCCAATATATATGTACCAATGAAATACTATTTTGTGTTACATATTTTACATCAGAAAGTCATTCCTAGCTCTTTCTGTTTACCATAACAATAAAATAAATTAAAGGCATTCATTGATATAGTGGCTAATAATTTTCTATGTCCTTTCATATGAATTACTCAATTTACTATTTACAGTAACTATGACAGAGGTTGGCCAATTATAATTACCTTCATTTTAAAGATGAATAAGCCGAGGCTCTGAGAATTTAAATGATTTGTCTACAGTAATGAAATCAATCAGCAGTATAAGCAGTTCTAGTCTGTTCTGAGCTAAATATCATCAAATTGTTCAGTATAGCACTAGGCCTTTAGTTTGGGCAAAAGGAAAACATAGCATAGCAATTCTTAAGAAAAATGAGATCTACTTAGGCAGATGAATAGGTGAATAACAGATAAATTGTGCAGAAATTCTGTGTGCATATGAAGTTAAAGAAGAATAATCAGAATGGTCTGGCATTATTCTCTAACCTTGCCTTGAAAGAAATTAATTTTTAAACTGGACATGTAAAGAGATGATATGGTTAGCTCTTAATGCATTTACATTCTGGAAATTCTCTGATTTTTGTTTTCTTTTCTCACTGCCACAATTGCTGCCAATCAATTAAACATACCCACCATATCTTCTGAGTGTATTGCTTAATAGAAATCTACTGTTTCTTCATTGTGTAAATTAATCTTACCTGCTCTTTTTCTCTGCTGAAGTCTCTACCAGACACTACAGAAAACTTTACTCAGCATTCTCTTCTAATTACCTTATTCCCCACTGGAAGCCTGATCCAAGATTTCTATTTGAACAACCTCTTCCTAGAATGCTAAATTGTTAACTTTTATGAAAGCTTTACTTGTTTAATATTCCTCTACTTCTCAGGAAATCAATAGAGAATTCTACTTAATATGGAACCCAGAATTTACTGCCCTACTAAGTGAGTGATATCCTCTGCTGCCTTCGCTTAGTCCAGTTTATTTTTCTAACTTTTTCCTGAAGTCAACAAATGTCTGGCTCTATTAAAACTCATTATTTTTTATTATGTTTTATAATGAACTAGTGGCTGCCATATAAGTCACATAAAAGTGCATCTAATAGTTTAATGTACTGGACTTCTTTTAAATATTACATATTTAATCTCTTTCCTCTTCTACTATACCTGTGATTTTTTTTCTATTAGTTATAAATTGATAACAAGACATGTCAAGTAATTAAGGCACAAGAAGAAATTATACAACCTCAATTACATATTTATGTTTTTATGTTTGTCTTGTTCTTCATGGCCGTGAACTGGTGCATAGCATGTAACATATTCAAACTGAATACCACTGACAAACCATCACTATGTGACAATACGCCAGGTCCTGCACTAAATGTTGTTTTATAGCCTATCTTATTTTAGCTTTGTATCAACCCTATTATAAATAGGTAATTAGTTTCAATATAAATTTCCTTTTAAAAAGTCAGTAAATATCAAAGGCCCACTTTAAAAAACAAGCCAATGAGAAACATCTTTGTAAAAAGTGAAAAACACTTACGGGAACCAGGAATTTTTTAATTTCTTCCAATGCATGACTCATACGTGAATAAGCTTCCCCAGGTGGAGCAAACACTTCAATTAATACGTGAAGTTCATCACTCAAGTGGGCATATTTGGCTTCCCCACTCTTCCTTAGTTCTTCTTCCTGTGAAAGAGGTTATTTTTAGAAATACAAATGCATTCATTGTGCATTGATTTAACATTTACGGAGAGTATGACAAAAGGGCATAATTTAAGCAAATTTTCTGTAAGTAGAAAGAAGCCCTCTGAGAAATAAAAATCTGCTACAAGCCATTTAAAGATTTTAAAATCATTTTTGAGTGTTTGAATGATTAAGAAAAACCTGGCATAATTATCATCTACAACAGATTTTAATCAGATAAATGAAAATGCTAAACTCATGGAAATATATCAGAGAAATGCCGTTAACTCTTTAATGTTCACTACTGTATTCTGGAAGAAAATGATTTGTGTGTATGTGTAATTTTCAGGTAATAAGTGAAAGATTATGGCTGTCTTCTTTAAGAAAATCAGAAGCTGGGTGGCGCCTGTGGCTCAAGGAATAGGGCGCTGGCCCAATATACTGGGGGTAGCGGGTTCAAGGCTGTTCCCGGTCAAAACTGCAAAAAAAAAAAAAGAAAGAAAACCAGAAGCTTCTAGGAAGTGAAAAAAGTACTTGTTTGTGATACAAAGCGAGCTAAAAATGCAAAACCAAGATCCACCTCACAACGTGTTCTCCCTCTGGCCCAGATTATCATCAACCCACATCTTTTCTGTCCTTTGCTACCTCATTTTGGTCAATAGGGGTAAATTAAAGGATGGTGGTTTGAGAGTATATTGGCATGATTCTGCACGAGCTATATAGCTTCTATCTAACCAACAATACATTTCTATTGGAAGATATTTTCTGTGGTACTATGCCCAAGCTGTTATTGAAGCCTGATTAATTTGGTATTAGAGCAGAGAAAATTAACATATGATGCATATATGTTGTTCATGTGTGCTATTTATTTTAAACAGATCATCTCTAATTCCATAATTAGTTTGCAGATATTCATATATTTCCAATTAGGAAACTGAGATAAGAAGATTGAAGTAACTTCAGCAAAATTGGGATTCAAACTCAGCTCTATTTGCAACCAGATTTGCTTTTTTTTTTTTTTAAGAATTTCAAACAGGTAAAATTTGGTTAAAAAGTTACCATAAAAAATGCAATGTTTTACCTTTGCCTCCAACAGTTGTTAGTGAAACAACAGTAGTTATTTTACTAAATTTTAAATGATATGAATAAACAAGTAATTTTTCGTTTCATATAGAGATTAAATAGAAAAGTGACATGAATAGAATTAAAGTGGATAAACAAGGGCAAATTTGCTATTGATTTCATGAGTTAACTGTATAACTCTTGCTAATGTGAGTGTTTGTCAGATTAGAAATGCCCAGATGTTCCAAACATGAAGGATCTAGGAAAGAAATGAGAAGGTGGTCTTATGTAGATGCTCCCTTCCCCTACTCAAAGCTCTTGGAAACAGTCCCTTTCAGCCTGGGAATCCACTAGGACTTTTTACTTCAGCCTTTTCTTAGTGCCCAGTTTTCAATTTGGGGAGAAGAAACACTTGACTTCACAAAAATACACCCATGAGGTATAGTAAACATTTCTTCCTTTGTGGGTACTGCTGAGACGCAAGCTGCTTGTTCATTCTGGGGCCGGCTTAGTTTGGGCATAAGTACAGGGGTAGTTAAACAACAGGTCTCTCCACACTACCCCCTTCTCAACCCCCCTAACCCAACTTCCTGCTGGTTATTTTTCTGTTATTTTCTCCTTACACCTGGAATTTCCTAAGGAATTTCCAAAAATTTTCACCTCTGTCAAATAGAGTGACAAGGTAATTGAGTGGTATTCCCTAGAATGACATGACCCGCTAATTATGGAACTCAACAAAATAAAGACAACATCAGTTAATTGATTCTACTGCCCTTAGAAGAAACAATGGTGACCACCATTGGCTACTTGGAATGACCCTTTGGAATCACATCTTTCATAAGCTGTGTGTTTGAGAATTTTATAAATATGCAGAGCTTTGGATGAGGAGCGTCTAGCAGAAGAAATTGTTTCTATCCTCTCAAGGTCAGAATAGTAGCCACTTGATTTTGCATTTTTATAAAGAATATGCTGTACTTTGCTTATAATGTGATATAGACCATATATTTATCCTTTGCGCTACTGCAGATGTTGGTGTTTTGGCCCTCTGGATTCTCCTGTAAGGCCTCCCACCAACATCACCACCACCAGAAACAATTCCTGAGAAAAACTAGCAATGACCCCCTCATCAGCTTTGAAATACCTATGTATACATCTAGATAAACACATAATATATGATGACATAAATAATATATATGTAGTCTTTTTAAAATAATTAATTGGAGATGCAATCTTTACTAACATCTGTTCAACTGATTGATCACATTAACCAAATATTCATTACTCCACCAAGCAGGGATTTGGTGCCACTTGCTCACTTTGTAAGGACTTATTTTTTGGCTTATCTGTGATGTTCAATACCATGAAAAGTATGCATAGACCTTTTCCTTTGTTAATCAGCTTTCCTTGGTGTTACTCTTATTCTTCCAATGTATGGCACAGAGACAAAAAAAAGGTTGGACACCCCCGAATAAATTATTTAAGCCCAAGAGAGCCTGACTGTTCAGGTTAGTAGATTTCTCTCTAGTGCACATAACTGCCTTAGCTCCCACTATTTGTATTAAACAAGAGTCAGTGTTTGTTCCCAAACTTATTTATACTAGTTGTATTTGTTACTGGATGTTTTGTTATGGTATTCTATTGTATTTTTATATTTCCTCTTTCAACACAAGGACAAAATTTTAACTCCATATTTCTCAGAATGTATGCCTGTCTTTAAGGACACACAACTGTAATAGAAATAATAAAGGTGAAAGGAACCAACTTTGGAAGTGAAGTGTGCAAGAATGTAGGAAGTGTTTTTGTTGTAAAAAGTATACAAATTATGAAGTGTATTTTTTTAAGGGAAAAGATAACTGGGTTCTAAATAGAAGGGCTAGATGCTTAAAAAAAATTAAAAGGAGTACGAAAGAGAACGGAGAGGACCAAAACTCGAATGATATGACATTTTTTTGAATGTTTGTAGAAATGGGATTTTTTGTTGTGACATGGAAAATTGTAGAAGTTTTGTAAAAAAGAAGTCTTATGCTGCCTAGTCAAAGCTGGCTATGCCTAGTCAAAGCTGGTTGAATGGGTTTCTTTAAAGTTTTTTTGTTTGGTTTGGTTTCCAGTGAACTTTATATCAAAACTAGAGTTTAGTTTTCTCTCTCTTAAAACAACAAAGTTATTTTTCCTTGGATTGTTGATTTGCTTCTGAAGCACCAAACAAAGATTCTATTGTATCAGAATAATTTGCTGTGCTTTTTATGCTAACCTTTAGCACATCTTTTTATTTTTAAAGAGAATCTAGTCCTTTCATTAAAGAGAAAGATAAGTGTTTTGTTTATTTGTTTTGCGTTTGTTTTTTTCACAGTTACATTACCTCCTATATTTACATTTGAAATCTTTTTTATCATTACTTAGGTTAAGTAGATAACTAAGTTTTGTTTTACAATGACCTGGGTTCCTATTTCATAAAGTGAAATATGTAACCTTTTGATATTTTTAACACCTTGACAAAATCGAACTTTAAATGAAGTCTTCTTCATCTGAAACTGATGTTGAGATTTCCCAGAGAACTCCTGGAAAATCTCAGAATTTGTTCCCCCACTTTGTAGACAGAGGATGCTAAACTAGTTAGGTCTATTTGATATGTTAAAGGGAATGGTTGTCAAATAAGAAGAGCTACTTAAACTACCTTATGTTTATATGGGTAAATGTTATTGTACCAGTAATTATATTTCTAGAAGTTTCTAGAAATCTGCCAAGGTCTTTGCTATCTATGATGTGTCCTGGAATAAATTTGTTGGTCATAATTCCATAGTTTAAATTTTGTATTCTACAGAATTCTACCAAAGTCCCCTGTCAATTATGTTAAAATTGACATCCATCAGATTTTTAACTATGGCCATTTTAATCTCTTTTGTCATTCCCAGATAGTTACTGTCTTACTCTTATGTTTTCTCGATAGTTCCTATAATCAGTTACTAGCAGAATGATTTGTCTTCAACAAAAAACAAGAGATCCCCTTTGAGATCCATGGAAAGAACTATTACAGACTCTGGGATGTAGGCTTCTTATGTTTTTGTTTAGATAATTTTAAGATCATCCCACTTCACAGAGTATGAATTTTCAGAACTCCAATATAGAAGCTGAGGGATTCATAAAAGAAGAATAAGAATTTTTTATATGGGTCTCAGTAGACTGATGAAGATTGATTATAATTGTTATGGTCTTTGTGTGAAACACTGCTCATTCTTTAATGTTCGATTTCCTGGATATAAGAAATCTTTTCCTCTTTTCTCAAGCTACCTATACTTCATAACAATTTAATAAATTACACTTTTATAAAAAGAAGTGAAATACTTATCTTTTTACTCCCCACTGATTCCTCCATAATTTGGAAATCCTTATTGCATAGTTTTTACTTTCACGGCAATATATTTATTTGCATCAATTCAATGATAATCTGTCTTCCTTATAAGAGGACATTATTGGAATAATTGATTAAATAACCAAGACTTAATTAGAATGTCATATTTGATAATGATGTACATAAAATTAGTTGTGATCAGATAGTTTGGAGGAACTAAGGTTGACGTTATAAAGCCAATGCTTATAAAGCCCTCATGGGAAATTAGCCTAACACCTAGATTAAAGGATTCTCAGCCTTGTAGGTGAGTAAGAGAGGTCATTTCCTGGCAGGCCTGGGAACCTTGAGAAAAGAGGAATTCACCAAAATTCTACCGGTGCCTAACCAGCCAAGACTGGTGAGTTCGGGGCTTGATTTCTTGGCCTTGAGAAGGCTTTTAGAAATCCCATCTGAGAATTTGAATAAAAGTTCCAACAGAGAAAACTTTAACACACCTATGTGTTCGGTTATCATTTTTGCTCCACGTAGATTATAATCAGACCAAATTAAAAAGAGTTGTTTGGCTAGCAACAGTCATCATACTTCACTTGTCATTTAGCAAAAATGAGGTTGACTAGAGAGGGAAATTTTATGTCTCAGTGAAAAACTAAAACCCATCATTATGTGTTATCAGATTCGAGTCCTGTTGATTGTTTTTGAGTTATTTTCATCTCTTTGTAATCTAGGTCCTTGCATATTATGTATTTTGTAAATTAGTAACAGTTCCATTATTCCTCCCTCCTTTCTTATTTAGCATCACTACAAACTAAAACTACACTCTTCCCAAAATCCTGTGAGTAAAGCTTGATGATGATATAAATCTCAAAGGATTCATCAATGCAACAGTTTCATTACTCAAAACATTCACCAGAAACATTTACATCTTTCACACACTGCTCCAGAAAATAATCATGACTACAGCTCTACCACTATTATCCCTACTTAAGATGTTGTGAGCCCAACGTCTAGAATTCCCAATGGGCTATCCTATGTACTCAAAAACTCTATTAATCTTTGTATTACTCTTTGTTTCTTCACTCTAATATATGTTCTGTTTTCCCTTTACAATATTATACTTCACAATTTCTAACCTGAATCTTTTCTCCATAGTAATCAACTTACCTTATTTTTATAAAACTTGTATGGAAGTTTCAGATAGGAGGAAATGTAAAGACCTATCTGGATCCCCAGAGTAAGTATAAAGATTATTTTAGAGTGAAAAACATTTGAGCTAAATAAGATTCAGAAGAAAAATATTTTTTGAATCTTCCAAATCTTACTAGAACAGATCTTTATCAGAGTTGGCTGGAACAACCTCACCTTCCCTATTGTCCAGAATGGTCTCCAGTCAGGGAGGCACTGATCTTGGGCACTAGAATATGCAAAAAAAATTAGTAAACAAGCTTCATCAGAACCTTCCATCCACTGAATCCCTAATAATCCCCTGCCCTTCTGGTATAAAAACCAGTATCTCTGGTGATTCAGTGAGCTCCTCCTCATAAAGCAACTGCCAGGCGAATGTATGGTTGTAACCCTACCTGTACCAATCACACTTAAGATGTTATGAACCAAATATCTAGAAAACCATTGCTTTTTTTCGTATTATTCCATATATTGTCCATTAATTTTCAAGCCTCCAACCAACTGAACCCAAGTTTAAATAAGAAAAGTTTTCATCCCAATAATACACGTAATATGCATATTCAGTGATAATTCATTTTATGATCAAATAATTATGCAATTCAAGTTTGCCTCACATCAAGTATTTGTTCTGCAATTATAAGAACAAAGTCTGTGTAAGTAAACAAATAATGGAATCTTGTAACCCAGAGAACTATTGCAGTTCTCTTAAATAAGTTAGAATAAGTAAACTTTTTTTACAGTAGTCCCTCCTACCTAATCCTTTCTATAGCTTGTTACCTCATTGGATAATGCTATTAGTAGTTCCTGTTATTATTAGGCTATTCCAGATTCAGGAGAATCAATACCTGTATAAACACTATGCTTACTTTTTTCATCCAAGAATCATCTTTAGGAATCTTTGATGTGGAGTCCAAAGATAAAGGTCTCAAAGACTAGAAATTTCATAATAATAAGTTAGAAACAATCACCATCATTTTAAAGAGTAAATTGATTCTTCTGTACTATTCTCTAAGTATAAAACTAAATATCTCAAACTCTCAGGAGCAAAACCAACCAGTGCTTTCCTGTAGACACTCATGTGTAACCCTGGGTCTCGAAAAGAGCCTTGAACCAGAATTTAAAAGGTACCTTAGAAGGATTAACTGTTCAAACTGGAGCAGTATTTTACGCTTGTGGCCCTCAGTTATTTCATATACAAAAGGAGAAGAGGTCACCTAAGAGGTGATTTTCAAATGTTGTTATAGACAGCCACAGTTGTTACAGAAAGGTGACTTGAAATCTATCCTTCCCCACCCATTCAACTATATCAGTTCATTTTGGACCATTTTACATATAAAAATTCCATGTAAGTAGATATTGTTATATAAGTTCAATAAACTAAAAATAATAGACAACATTAGATATAATTGTCACAGATTTTTATAGCTTTAAAATGTCATAATTTACTATGTGACTGTTCTTTACAGTTGTCTTGGTACTTAGAACTTTGGTATTAGAAAATACTATGATACTTTCCAAATAATGTATCTATAACACATTGCCAGAAAAATTGAAAATAAATGGTTACTTTTCATATTAATCTTGAAGCATCTACAATATGGCAATTGCTACATGTTTTACAAACATATGTAATTTAATCTTCATAGAATCCTTGGATAGACTTTGGAAGTCATGCAGTAGGGAAAAAAAAGATTTTGGAGTCAGAGAAATCTAGATTTGAACTAATAAGCTGTGATACTATCTGTGATATTTGGGGAAAGTTGTTTAATTTTTAAGCTTTAGCCTCTTTATATAACAGGGAAACTCTAGATCTCTCATGTAAAGATTAAATGAGATAATACACATATACTGAAAGTACAGTGCTGGCAAACTATAAACACTCAGAAAAATTAAAAGATTTTTTTCTTACTTGGTTGTAATTATGTTAGTAAGGGATTTAAATTTGGTCCTCCCTACTCCAAAGAGACATCTTACGTTAATAGATGTTTATTATATGTATTAAATTCACATGGAAGAATATAATTATAAAAGCTTCAAATTAAATGTTGCTTTGATGTAAGTAAGAGTGTACCAGTTTGACACTGGTTTAGTTATTAAGACCATTTAAATGTGTAACTTTAACATATACTTGAAAATTATTCTAAATCAAAAAGCTCAAGTGTTTCAGAAAGATAAGGAAAAATTAACATTGCCATGGATCTTAGTGTGTTCACAATGCTGTAACAAAATACCATAAACTGAGTCACTAAATCAGCAAACATTTATTTTTCACAGTTTTGAAGACTGGGAAATCCAAAATCAAGGCTTCCCATCAATTTGGTTCCTGAGGTATCTCTTCTCGGCTTGCAGGATGTCCTCACGTGGGGAATAAGAGCAAGGGCTCTGGTTTATCCCTCTTTTTACAAGGGTACTAATTCTATCATGGGGGGGCTCCATCCTAATGACCTCATCTAAACCTAATTGCCTCCCAAATGCCCCACCTCTAAATACCATGACATTGGGGTTTAGGGCGTCAATATATGAATTTTGAAGGACACAAACATTCAGTCCACACTACCATGAGTTCTTTCCTGATTTGCCCATTTCAAATAAATCATAAGGTATTGGCTGCTATATGTGACATGGACCATGTGACACTGAAAGGCCATGTATGGTAATTAACAGCCCAGTTTCTGCTTCATGATGTTTAGAGTTAAAAATCCCAGATTTTCCCCTTAATTGTGTGTAAACTTGGGCAAGTGACTTCACAATTCAGATTTCTAGTTCTTTGCCTATAAAAGAAGGATAGTGATAACAATAATAAAGCACTAATCAAATATTACTACCACTAAATATAGTATATTTCTTTTTTTTTTATTGAATCATAGCTATGTACATTAGTTCAACCATGGGGTACAGTGTGGGGGCTTCACATGCAATATAGTATATTTCTATGATTCAAAATGATATAATAAATTGTATATGAACCAAAAGGGTTAATGTAGCCTAAGATTTCAATTACTTTCCCAGGAGTAGCTCCTTCAGTGACAGGAATCAACTCAATAATAAAGCTGAAAATGCATAATATTCATTATGTACAAGTTTGGTTTTTGCTCAAGCAATTATTATTGTCATATTTTATCCTCAAACTTATAATTTACTAAAGTGCTTTTTACAGGCTTTTTATTTTTAATGCCCCAGGGAGCTTTCTTTTAACATAAATCCTCTTCAGAAATAAATAAGTCTATTGTCTGCACAGCTTCTACCACCAAGAAATTCAAATAAATATACATTTATTATTTATACTTTCGCCTGAATGGGATTTATCTGAATCCCCAATTTAAAGACATTTACGTTTCTCAAAAAGCATATTTGGAAATTCTTTTAAGCAAGGACAAATTTGTTACCCTAAATTTATGCACACAAAAGTTTTTGCACAAATAGATGTACATACATGTGTGAATTGAGAAACAATGGCTCCGTCAAAGAGTCTTGTCACTTCCCTTCTAAACTCCTGCTCTCTTTGACCCACGTGTGACAAGAACCCTTCCAAGTTCAGGCCATGCAAATTCCAAATGGTCAGCTCTGGGAGGGGAATCTTTGCACTGCTGCACCCCCATCCAGCACTCATTAGATTCATGAAGGACACAGCACCACAAGTATCAAAGGACCAAGGGTGGTATTGTAAAGAGCACTCCAGTATTTAGAACACAAAGGAGTGGATAGTGCCATACTTAAGTGTACTTACCTTGAATTTGGAGTTTGTTGGGGTTTTTTTAGCGGTTGTCAACATGAAATCATGCAATTTAGACTACATCAAGGATGCTCTAGCTCCTCAAACAACGAAAGGGTGTTGTCCAAAATAGCAAAGAAAGTTTCTTGATACAATAAAAGTGGCTATTTCGCTATTCAAGGAACATAAGGTGATTGATGTCCACCCAATGTGATCTCTGGGAAGGTACTCCCTGGGAAGGAACACTCACAGGACGGTGTTGCTACACATCTGTTGTTTAGTAATTAGGATTCTTACAACTATTTATTCTGTGGGGACAAAGAAATACAGGAACGCAATTATCTAAAGGGGCTTCTCTGACCTCTTCTTTCTCAATTCCAACTGGATGCAAATGGGTTTGTTAGAGTCTAATGGGGGAACTGTCAGGGGCCGTGGAAGCAGTTGGAGAACACATCTGTAACCTGCTGAAGAGACATAGAAAGGAGGGAATGGATGAGTCCTAGGAAGAACAAGTCTTGCAGAGATAGGTGGACTTTTTGGAGAAGGGCATGTGAATGTACTGGTTTTCCCTGACTGCAAAAGCTGAAAAGAAACCAAGAAACAGGCTGAGCGTGCCTAGCCTTTGAGGCTAGGAGGAATCAGGGAAACCTCGAGGAGCAGAGAGAGGTCTTGGGAGACCCACCACATCGCCCTCCCACACCCCCGGGGCGAATATCCTTCAGCCTTTCATATTGGAAGAGTTTCACCACTATTATACTTTACCAGATACATCTAAGCTAAAAAATAAAAATAACAACCAATACTAGCAACCATAAAAGAGGAAAATCAGACAGGATGTCAGAACACGTGCCATTTGAACAAATGTCAATAAAATTGCAGCCAGAGAAAGATGAACACTCAAATAAAAACATTTTTGGAAGCAGCTCAGGAGATAAAACACAGGCACAAACATTTTATGGTGTTAAAAAGAAATGATTTCCCATGTAAGGGCAACTACAAATTAAAAATAAGAGGCCAAATTTTCTCTGTTGAAAGTAAGAGTGTACTTGTCTTCCCCCTTTTCTCAGAGCTTGTATGTTAGAAAACTTATAATCATAAGTGCTTTCTCGTCCCCTTGAAATATATATAAATCCTTTTGGAGACTTAGATGAGCTTTATGACCTAGGAACCTCTTTCCCAAGGACTTAGAAACCATCTCTGTCTGTCTCTCCCCCCCCCCCTTTCAGTCTCTCTCTTTTCTCTCACTGTTTTTACAGACTGACCAAGGTGAGAGGTGGGGATTCAGTATATAACTTATGTCGCCCGGGCTGCACTGGGAGTTCTGGGCCCAAGTAGGTTGGATTGTGTAGGTGGGATTACAATATGTGACCTCTCAGCTGACCAGGCCCCTTTTATTCTTTGTTTTTGTTTCCTTAAAAGATATGACAAGTTTGTTTTTCCTCTGGATAAAGACAATTGGTTAATTCAGATGGTCCCCCAATTGAGTCAAATGTGACAGTTAATGCTATTAAATCGTCTCACTCGGGGGAGGAGCCAAGATGGCGGTCTGTAGCCAGCTTTCTGCAGACGCTCCTGTCCAGAAGGAGAGTTAAAGGACAGAAATTTAGCAAGAAAGTCAATGGTTTGGAGCTGAGTCAAGAGACAAGGTCGAGGAACGCACATCAACCCTATTGGAGCGACCTGCGACCCCAAGGATACAAATAAAAGGTACAGAGCACATCACCAGGCGGAAGGGAGTCACCTCCCCCAAGAGAACAGCTCGCAGTATACGCCATACCTCCATACAAACAAGCGAGCAGAGTTCGGCTGTCCTCCCACTCTACCCCACGGGAGACCCTCTAAAAACCGGACCTCCTTCCCCTGTGCCGCGGCACCTTCCTGCCAGGCATAAAGCGGTATAAAACTGTATATATTCTCCACCTGCAAGTTGGAACTCCTGGCACTCCCCTCCACTCTCACCCTGAGGTCTGGAGGTCTGTCCCCCACGGAGTCCAGATTCTCGAACACTTTCTCGAGG
>CAUYON010110738.1:0-13439 GCA_963573935.1 Arctocebus calabarensis | reverse complement strand
ATTCCTGGGCTCAAGCGAGTCTCCTGCCTCCGCCTCCCAAGTAGCTGGGACTACAGGCGCCCGCCACAACGCCCGGCCATTTTTTGGTTGCAGCCGTCAATGTTGTTTGGTGGGCCCAGGCTGGATTCGAACCCGCCAGCTCAGGTGTACATGGCTGGCACCTTAGCCTGTTGAGCCACAGGCGCCAAGCCCCTGCTAACGTTTTTATTGCACAAATACGTGTTTGTATTGGTTTACCTGTGAGTCAAAGAATCGGGGATTTTTAATAATATTTTTTCATTTTTTACTTCTTCAACCCATGCGCATTTTGTGATATGAATGATTGATTATGCATTTATCTGATAACATTTTTCCTCATTCTTACAAAGTAAGTGAAAAGGAAAGGGCATTCCTCATTGTTTTAGAACAAGTTATTTCAGTGATTTTTTTCAGCGGTTGCAATAGATAAGAAAAATAGTGAAAACCAGTTTACTCACCACCACCATTTTCCCATCCACCAGTTTCCTTCTTATGGTGGCTTCCTTGCCATCCCAGTCCTGAACTTGAACCAAAGAGTCATTATCTAAGGTCACTTTGCTCTGAAAAATAGCCAAAACAAAATTCGAATCAGACTGTCATACCCGAACACCAAAATTTCATCAGGTGCTAAATTCTTCTTAGCTGTTGTGATATTCTCAGATAGTTTTTGAATGTGTTCACAATGCCATTTATTTTCAAGACTTTGTTAATAGTAAATTTGTCAGCTGATTCTTCTGGGGGAAAAGTTTGGCAAGAGTAAAAACATAATATCTTGAAAAGTAAGTGATATTTCTTTTGTTTTTTACTAGATAGGTGGAGTGCCCTCTTTTTGAGTAAAGAATCATAAGTAAACTTCAATTTCAGAAATACATCCTTCTCTTTGTACCACAATAATATTGTCTGTTTTTTTCATTCTAGTAGTTGTTTTTTAAACTTCGCACAGACATCTTTATTAAACATTTTCTATCAAAATTTTTCTCTCATTTTATATGGTACAGGAATTTAAAGTTTCATATTCATTTAGCAAATGTCATGATAATGGCACGAAACTCTCATTTATTAGACTATTACTCTCCATATAGCCAAGCAATCCTCGAGTTCACTTTTTCAAACAAACAAATATTGAACAACTGTCATGACCAAGTACTGGGTTCGGTGAGGCAGGAAGTCCTGTCTGTGAGAAACTTACATTCTGGTGTAGGGAAACAGACAACAAATAAGAAACATGTGGGTAAATTTTGTATTTTAAATAAATAACATATTTCAGTTGGAGCCCAGGAGATACAAATGAAATTTCTGTGTCACTTTGAGGTGGAGGCAATAAAAAGGCCGGTGTCTCTTTCCCTAGCTTGTTGACTGAAAAGCCCCAAATTTCCAGATGGTGCATCTACAAGGTAATGGAACCTCATCTGGCCTGGATCCCTGAGAGATTCAGAGCAGCAGATACCCTATGCTCCCCAACTCATTCATACAAACATCCCCACCTCTACCCCAATGTGGAGGACCGTGAGTTGGGGTAGAGGTGGGGATTTTTGTGGGAATGGATGTTTGTGTGCACGTTGCATATGAACTGTGAGATAGAAATAAATCCCTGAGGCACTAAGACCTTGTGATTTCATTTGTTACAATGGCCTAACTGCCTATAGCAGCTAATAAGTCTAATCATCACAATTCTGTGTGTGGAAAACTGCTACAAAATGGAAAGGGAGAAGTTTTGTTTCTGAGAGAAATAAATATTAATCTAAGGAAATGATTCTTAAAATGTGTTCCGTTAAGCGTTGCATGAAATTCATTAAAAATGCAATTACAGGTGTCTACCCCAGACATCAGAGCCGCTGGGGATGGGATGAAGCGGTAGGTATTTTCAGCTGTCCCAGGAGATTTGTATATTATTAACATTTAGCATCTTCAGAATTAGGTTTTAAGGAAAAGCTTATCATAAAGACTTTAAATATGTTCTCTATAATTGCCTGCTTACTTTGGTTGAGTTCTTACTAATACACATATTCTTATAAAATTGAACTGACTGGATACTGTAGGCCTCACCTTGGTTTTACGGCCACTTGGTGTGGTTTCCTCAAACTCTTCTCCCAGTTTAAAGGAGATTTTATTATTTTTAAAGATGCTTTTGGTTTTTATGGTGATCACTTCTCCATCTGTGCTGATGGTCACTCTGGGTTTTGCCAGACAGCCCAGTTTCCTGCTAGCTCTTCCAATTCCTGGAAACCAGGTAAAAGGACATATACTTAAATTAGCTGTTGGCTCCAAGAATTCACGTTGTCTGTATAATATCTGCTAGCCAGGAGGTTTGTGTGTTGACAAGATTTAACGCTTCACGAGTTCACATATCTAAAGCCAGTAGTTCTACCACTATATGTTAAAAATAGATTTTTTTTGGTAGGGGAAAAAAACCTCATTTTTTGTACAAAAAAAAATTAGTTTCTAGTCGGTTTTTTTTGTTGTTGTTGTTTGTTTGTTTGTCTTCTTTTCTGGCCAGGACCAGGTTTATGGGGCTGGTGCCCTACTCCTTGAGCCACAGGTGCTACCCAGTCTCTAGTTGCTGTTAGGTGGTTGACCTATTTCTCTAGTCCACTGGTTATTAATCTCGTTGATTTATAGACTGCTTTGAAAATCCAATTGAAACTATGGACCTATTTCTGTATTTTAAAATTATATTCATTCACAAACAACCAAAATACTTTCATATACATTCTTCCAGATCTTTAACTCTTCATATATATTCTTTTTTTTTGAGACAGAGCCTCAAGCTGTCACCCTGGATAGAGTGCTATGGCATCACAGCTCACAGCAACCTCCAATTCCTGGGCTCAAGCGAGTCTCCTGCCTCCGCCTCCCAAGTAGCTGGGACCACAGGCGCCCACCACAACGCCAGGCCATTTTTTGGTTGCAGCCGTCATTGTGGTTTGGTGGGCCCGGGCTGGATTCGAACCCGCCAGCTCAGGTGTACGTGGCTGGCGCCTTAGCCCATTGAGCCACAAGCGCCAAGCCTCATTTACATTCTTATACGTATACAACACAAGAGTTTGTTTCTCTATTATTATTCTTTTCAATGTATTTGTATTACATTAAAAATATATTGCAATATATAACATAAATTTTCCATTTTAACCATTTTAAGTGTACAAAATGGTGACCTTAAATATGTCACAATGCTATGCAATCATCACCACCATATATAAGACTTTAAAAATTATAAATATTGTATATCTGTGGTTATTCAACTTGCTTTTTTCTCTTATCTGTATGTCTTAAAGATTTTCCATGTCAGGATATATAGATATATTTATCTGTAGCTACATGATATTCCATCATATGTATATACAAAAATTTATTTTATCTATCTCATTATTCATGAGCAATTAATTTGCTTCCATTTTTGTTATTATAAATAATTCTGTGGTGAATGTCCTGGCATACATAGCTTTGTGTATCAAATGTAGAAGCATTTACAATAGAAATGGCACTACATACATAGCAATAGCTACATTAAATTTCTAAAAGAAGATATATTGGAGAAATACTATAAATGTGGTTCATGGAATTGGTATTGTAAAATATGACCATGAGATGTGACAAACTGGATAAAAGTTCCCAAAGATATTAATTTCTAATCTCCTAATTTTATGAATGTTATTTTATATGCCAAAGAAGATTAAGGATGTTGAGATGAGGAGATTATCCTGGACTATCAGAGTAGATCATTAATATAATCACAAATTTCTTTTCTTTCTTTCCTTTCTCTCTCTTTCCTTCTTAGACAGAATCTCATTTTGTCATCCTTGGTAGAGTATTGTGACATCATAGTTCACAGCAACCTCAAGCTCTTGGGCTCAAGAGATCCTCTTGCCTCAGTCTCCCAATAGCTGGGGCTATTGGTGCCTGCCAAAATGCTCAGCTATTTTTAGACATGGGATCTCTGTCTTGCTCAGACTGGTCTTGAACTCCTGACCTCAAGCAATTCACTGACCTCAGCCTCCCAGAGTGCTGGGATTACAGGAGTGAGCCACTGCTCCCAGCCCACAAATTTCTTTACAATTGGGAAGAAAAGTGTCAGGTGTGTTAGCTCATGCCTGTAATCCTAGCACTCTAGGAGGTCAAGGTGGAATGATTACTTGAGCTCACAAGTTCAGGTTTGAGATGAGCCTGAACACGAGAAAGACACCATCTAAAATAGAAATAGAAAAATTAGCTGGGTACCTGTGGGCCCAGCTACTAGAGACTGAGGCAGGAGGATCACTTGAGCCCAGAAGTTTGAGGGTGCTGTCAGCTAGGCTCACGCCACCACATGCTAGCCTGGGCAACAGCAACAGAGTGAGACTCTGACTAAAAAAAAGCATAATAACAACGACAACCAACAAGAACAACAACAACAAAAAAAACAATTTAAAGAAAAGAGGGAGAGAAGAGGGATGTTAGACCACAGAAGAAAAGGCAATGTGACATGGAAGCAAAGATCGGAGTATTCCACCACACGCTAAGGAATCCCAGAGCCGCCAGAAGCTGGAAAACAAGGACTATTCAGAAGACTCCCAAAGATTAGAGCAAATGTTTGTAAAATATTCTTGTTTTTAATAATTCTTTCTTTTTGTTTTAAATCATTTATTAAATCATTCGCTGTTTAGTATGTGGTATACTCATATTTTGTTTATGTAAATCCATGGTAAATTACATAGGGATTATGTCAATTCCAACCTAACTCTGAACAAGACACTCTGATTGAGTGTCTTTTGGTACTCAATCAAAATTTATTTTTTTCTATATGAAAAATTTATCTTTTCTAGGGTCCAATATTAATATTATCTTCCACAAAGCAAATTCTCTACTATCAAAACTCCCATTTTTATTGGCTGTGATATGCAAGTAAACATAGCTCACCCAATTCTTTCATGTATTCTTGGAAATTTTCACAAGAAACGGATTTCCATGTTCCTTGGAGCTGATCCACCATTCTGTCTGAGATAAGTTGATCTCAAAGAAAAGTAGCTTCATAGGGATGTTTATGTTGTTGTTTCCTGAAATAGTAATGGAATCTACTTTTAATACAATTCTGTGTAAAAATGCAATGAGAAAAGTCGGGAGAAAAAATAAGAAACTTTCAATATTGCAGTTTTCCCTGAGTGCCATCAAAAGCAGAAAAACTCTCTTAATGTATATTAGTCAGGAAGAAAAGGAAAACATGGTAGAGTGTTTAGCAGGCATACTTACAACTTTTTCATCACTAACTTAGGCTCAAAACTAGATGTTCCTTCCCTTCCCTAGCACCTGCAATATACATGGGGTGCGGGTGGGGTCTCTGGCCCGCTAAGTTGTGCCACGGGACTCCAAGGTCTCTCTCATTCTCTGACCATGGGTGATGCAGAAAAAAGCCAATTTGTTGGCCTCATGAAAATCTAATATTCTCATTCTTTGTGATTTTAACCAAAAACCAGACAGATATCATAGATGGTATTTGTTATTGATGTGAACAATTTAGTAAGGGCTGGAAGGACTGTTTTAAGCCATGTGCATACTGAGCAAGAGAAATGGAATGGAGAATAAAGAAAGAGATCATGTCGTATGAAGTTTAGAGAGTGATCATTGCCATGAGAACATTCAATATCTTCTTAGTAAATCCTCCTTAATTTAGGCTAGTTTCTGTTTCTTTTAGCTTTCACTGACATTCTGATGTTCACTAATGCGTGTAAGAAACCAGACAGGGGACAAGGAATATAACAGCAAATACACCAACTAAAGGGAAGGAGACTCCAAACAATAACTGAAAGGACAAACACAGCCTTTCACAGTGGCCCCTGCCGACAGTGGTGCTATTCTAGGCAGTGCTTGATGTCCATGTGTTGACACAGTTATAAAAAAAACTAAAGTTATAAAAACTTTTAAAACAGGAACAGGGATATGGACTTTTATAATAATTCTTATTAAAATGTTGAATTTCCAAATCCCAGAACCTATAGAGGCACTTGTCCAGGCCAATAACCTCACTGATAGTTATTCAAATAACATTTACAGAGCAACTAGAATTATCAACTTAACACGAGGCTAAGCAGCTTTATATACACTATAGATTTAATATCCAGCAATGACAGGTAAAAATACCACACTTTCTTGGTTGGTTTTCCATTCCTGAGTGAGGCAATGTAACATGATTTTTCTTACTTTAAGGTATACAATTTGTAAGGTTATGTCCATTCAGTTAAACACATATGAGGCTGAAGCCCGGAAGTGATCCATGACTGAGGTACGTGGGCGCTAAAATTAGGCACAGAAGGCACAAAAACTCTCAGCGTTTTTAAAGGAAGTGTTGAGTGTGCTGTCACAGGTGTTGGATGCACACTGATCCTTTATCACAAGGAGAATCGCTGACTGAAAATCAGCTCCTCGAAGAAGGTGTCGTGCTGGGAGAGCTGTTGGTCTCTCTTGATGGCCGATTAGACTAGCAGAAGCTTCAGTAGCTGAATCAGGAGCAGAGCCTGTGTGTGGCTTGTCTCTCTGCCACTGCAGCTCCTCCATTCAAGTGTCCATCCTGTTACCTCAGAGACTGGCTAATGTCAACTGGCCTAGACATTTGTCTACTTGGTGACAGTGATTCTTCTGTGATGGGTGTTTTCTGGTGTTCATTAATATGTGACTAAAGAATCTTCAGACATAACGCCCACTCCCTTATGTCCACCCACATTCCTTCACAGTAAACATCTTTGTCTGCTATTTGTCAGTCCGTTCCTTCTAGATCCCTGACCAGCTCATCTGACTATTCGCCTTTATCAATGAGTATATATATATGTACACATATATATGTGTCTTTGTGTGTGTGTGTATATATATATATGTACATTCTTGTCTCAAGCCACTGCTCCCTGCACACAAAATGGGTAACAGGTGTCCACTGAGATGATTTTCCCTCGACAATTCTTCAAGCCCCGTCCGATCTCAAGCGTATTAAAATGACTGTTCATTTTCTGCTTGCCCACCCCCCACACTGAACTGACCGACCCATTGAAGTTCAGGATTTTTCTCCTCCTTTAGCTAGTCACATAGGACACCCATATTGTCCTAGGCATCAGCTGAGGGAAGGGTGCCACTATGGCCATGGTGGGTGACGTGGGGATCTGGGCCACCCGCTCAGGCAGTTACCTTATGACTTTTAGTCTTGGTCAGTCTTGATGCTAGATGCACAATTACAGTCTTAAGGTGGACTGCTGCTGGGTCTGCCTGAAGTTATGGCTCATGTGTCCAGTAGAACCCAGCTCATAATGGACAGTTCTGAACACATTGTTACTTGGTGTCCTGTAGTCAAGAATTTTGTTGACACAGGGCCCTGGTAACACACCTGACAGTATTTTTTTAAAGGCATATAAATCTCTATTGTAGATGGCATGGACTTGCTCCAGAACCTCAAAAGTCTGTGTTGTGGTGCTTGTATGTGTGTGTACACATATACACACAGCAAACTGCATCTTTTCCTATTGCTAACACCTTCAACATTGTAAAGTTTGTCAATCATAAGCCTTAAGCCCCAGGGTAGCTTATACTGCAGCCCTGACTTCCTGAAAAGCATTTTCTGCTCAGGCCCCACTCAAAGCAGGGAGGCGTTCACATGACCCAGTATGTAGGCTGGAAACACATTCCTAAATATGGACTATGTCACCACAATAGGCAAAGGGTCCTACAAGAATTTTGGAAGAAGAGGCAAAATACAGCAATTTGTCTGAAAAGGTATCTTTACATGCCACAGAACCAAACTGGACTGCCCCGTCAGCCCCACTTTATAATGGTGGACGTTTCCTCAATCGTCACCAGCCCCAACTCCCGTACTCAGTACAGTATGTGCCTCACCAAGGCCTCCAGTGTGCGAGCCTCTCATGCTCAGCCTGCCTGATCCACATGATGTGCAGATGTCCAGACAGCCCCCATGTCATCAAATCATATAATGACAGAGAGTGAGAGTTAACATAATCCTGGGACAAAACTGTAAATAAACAGGATGCCAAAAAATGTATAAACATTTTTAAAAAGGAAAAAACTGCATTAAGATCATAATACCCAAGTTGTGCTTCACTTCTGCAATTGCATGAGGTTCTCATGCTAACTTGCATGCATCTTTTGTTGTTGATATATATTGAGTATTACAATTTTCATACATATTTTCACCCATATTAAGAAAGGAAAGTTTTTTCCTTTCTTAATATGGGTGGACTTTTTTTGGCACCCTCTGTACATGCATTTTTGTCTGTTCTATGTAGTGGAAGTGGTTTCTGATCTTTCCTGATTGGGGAAGAAAAGAATGTCAAATGCATATCTTCATACCTTGTACCTGATGCTGTGATAATGTGCACTAGCAAAGGTATCACATCAAGCACAGTCGCTGCAATTGCGGTTATTAGTTGAGTTTTCAATAGCCTAGAAATTCTCCAAGATTCATTTCATTTCTGTAGTGGGTAGACTTGTGAATTAATCACTACTATGACATGGACCCCCACCCCATCAGTTCTTAAGATCCTTTACAGTAGCCCTAATTTCTGCCTTTCTTCTCCATTACCCTTACCAAATAGAGTATTTTTGGTTCTCCACATTAGCCTGAACTAGAGAAAGGTAGGAGTGTGGGGGTACAGTTTTGTGAGCTTCTGCTTTGCCTTTCCCACTCCGATAAACCTCATTTGTTTACAATGAAGATTCAAGATCAAAGTCACTCTGCAGCCTCACTGTACATTCAAGGTCTGTGGGAATGGCCTCTGGATGAGGGCACAGACCTACTGGGCCTACTGAGAGCTCAACTTTGGCCGAGATTCTGTTTATTAGCTAGCAACCGCCTCGCCATCCCCACATGCCTTCCTTCTTAACATGACACTTTAGAGCTCTGCAGATCAATGTTAAGTCAGAATACCCTCAAAATAATCTGAATATTTATTTCTCTTTCCCCATTGCATATGTTCTCAAGTAAATCTCAGTAAGTCTCCTTTGAGGAAAATGGGAATAATTAGCAGTTGTTTTTGTCATGGCATTTCAGGGCTCTTTCTCCTGCAGGTCAATAGTATTTGGATCTGAAACCTGGCTTAGATCTGACATCTGGGACAAGCATCACTACTTTCTTATATTTTTTAAATTAATTTTATTTTTGGTTAGAGATGGAGCATTGCTAAGTTGCTCAGGCTTTTCTTGAACTTCTGCCTTAAGCAACCCCACTCCAGCCTGCTGGCTTCAGCCTCCTGAGTTGCTAAGATTATAGTCATGAACCACCAGACCTCACTAGGACCATTACTTTCTATAGGGTGACCATTCTTAGCCTGCTGCTCATTCATTCTTGTCTTTTTTTGATTGCACATGGTAGGCAGAACCCTTATTGGCTATCCATTTGCTTTACCACTACAGACTCAAAATGTTCTTTTAATCATCTTTATAACCCCCTCCAGGTCAAACCCTCTTAGCTGTGGCTTCAACCTTGCCCCTGTTGTGCTAAGTGCAATGCTCTGGCCTCTAGCAGTCACGTGCTGCCATCTGACCCACATTGCTTCAGATTGTCCTCATGCTCCTTGCTCTCCATGAGCCAAACTCTATGACAACCCTACAAGAGCAACCCAAAACACATAGTGATACTGTGTCCCCTCTCACCACTGCATTCCTGATGACTTGGTAAACAGTATATTTTCTGGATTCTCTTTTGACATATAATTATCTGATTGCTCTTCTATCACATATGTATATAAACATATACACACACCATATATATTTTCTCTTTCTATAGAAAGTCATTGTGACTGTGTTGATCCATAAAAGAAGTACAGGTTGCATAAGTTTCCTACAAAGAAGTAGAGAATCCCACCCTATCAGAGTCTCCAGGCTTTGGCCATATTGAACTTGAATTATTTCATCCAAGAAATCTGAATTGTATTGGAGCCAGATAAGGCATAGTATGCACTCTGCAGATACTGGCATTCAAGAGAAAGTCAGGTCTTAATCATTTGCTGTTCATTTAACAAACACTTGAGTGCCTACTAAATAAAAATCCCGATGCTAGATCTTTCCCATCATTGAGTAGGTATTGAGAGAGAAAGATCCAAAATGTTCCTAACACTATGATAGAGAATCTGAAACTATGCTAAATTCCATAATGTGTTGATTGATATCTAGCAATATGGTAGGCAGCTGGAGAACAACTTGATAATTTAAGGTAGGGGCGGAAAACTATAACTCATATGCTTAATCTAGCTTCCACCTGTTGATACAGTTTTATCAGAACATAGTTATATTTAGTCCTTTATGTATTATCAATGGCTATTTCCATGCTACAATGGCAAAGTTGAGCAGGAATAACAAATAGTATATGACCTGCAAACCCTAATATATTTACTATCTGGCTCTTTGCAAAACAAGGTTTGTCAACTTAAATTTGAGAGTCTCAAGTCTGATTATTTAAAACTGGGGATCACAACTTACCAACTGCTTTATTTGTAGCTTTCTGTGCTTGAGGTAGAAGAGTAGTGGATATGATTTTTTACTTTTAGCTTTTATATCAAGGAAATATATTTTTACATTATGTCATGGATAATACCCAACAGAAAGTTTAGCATAATGACCCAAACCCTGGCATTTTATAAAAGTCACATGAGCTGTTTATCAGTCAAGGATAGGTGGCATCTTTTTAAAAACTGCTGAGAGTGCTACAAAGCAGAAAGATGCAAGAATTAAAAATTAAGTAAGCAGGAGAGAAATAGGGTAAGAAAACTTCTCTACTTTTGCCTCTTCCTGACCCTAAGTTCAAGACTAATGAGCCTGTTAAATTATAAAGCTTTCTTCAAAAATAGCCTTCAGCGCCTCTACAATTCTCCCACTTTTTAAGTCACCTTAGTGATTTGAAACTTTCAAGTTTTTCATATGGTTCCAATGTACGTAAATCAAAATCATGCTGTAAGAAAAAAATCTATAATGGTTTTTTAAAGAAAAATTTATTGAAAATAGGGAGATGCCACCTCCAAAATTTAAGCATGGTGATAAACAAAAAATAGTGACTTAAATATCTGCCCGATTCTCTTCTTGTATTGAGTGGGCTTTGTAGGAAGGGCCTTAGTGGAATTTGGGGAGAGCACAGTCTTCCCTGATCATTCCTTGGTGTTTGCTAGTTAAGGACAAGGGGAAGGGGTTGGCAACTTGGCCATTCCTGAGGCTCACAGTGCTTCTGTCTACTATGCAAATGAGTAGCCTGAGCAGTAGACAGGAAGCAGAAACTGAGCAGCTAGGAGGAAGCACTTGGGCACCCAGGAGAGCAGGAGGGCACTGCTCATGTCCATGGTCCTCGTGGACTCGCTTAGCGTTTTCTAACAGAGTTGGGAATTGCAATGCATTGAGTAGTGCTGCAAAAGATAAGTTTTGGTTTTAACCCCCAGTACTGAACTTGTAAATATTATCTAAGTTAAGGATCTTAAGATGAGATTGTATTGGATTTAGGGTGCAAAGGAGAGAGAGATTTGAGACACACAAAGGCAGAGAGAAAGGGCACATGAAGACTGAGAAATTAGAGGGTGGCTATAAGCCAGAAAGCACTAAAGATTGCCAGCTGCCACCAAAGCCTAAGAGAAAGGCGAGGGATGGATTTTACTCCAAAGCTTCTTGTGGGCTCCCAACTCCTTAATTTTGTACCTCTGGCCTCCAAAACTGGAAGAGAATTGCTGCCAAGTTTGTAGCAATTTATGGTAGCATCCCTAAGAAAGCAATGCGGGGAGCAACTAGCTGTAAAGAATTTGGGGTTCCTTGATGTTTGAAATAAGGAGCATTTCTTTTTTTTTTTAAACAGAGTCTCACTCTGTCCCCCTGGGTAGAGTGCCACGATGTAGACTGCCATCATGAAGCAACCTCAAACTCCTGGGCTCCGGCCAAGCTACTCCTTGGTGTTCACTAGTTAAGGACAAGCTACTCCTAGCTTGGCCTGAGTAGTCCTAGCTTGTAGTCCTAGCTACTCCTCAGCCTCTGGAGTAGCTAGGACTACAGGCTCCAACCACCACACCCAGCTAGTTTTTCTATATTTAGTAGAGAATGGGTCTTGCTTTTCTCAGGTTGGTCTTGAACTCCTGAGCTCAAGCAATCCACCCGACTAGGTCTCCCAGAGTGTTAGGATTATAGCTGCGAGCCATCACGCTAAGCCAAGTTTATTTCCTTTATGTAACTGTCTTTTAAGTTTATTTGAAATTGTCTTTATTTTGCTGAATAATTTTTTTTTTGCCAGTTAAAAGTAGGAATACCAGTCATCATATTTACCAAGGATATAGGTGAAAGGAATTATGATTATGAGAACAAAAAGCTAAATAATAGTAAATAATATGTAATGACTATGTAATAAAATGATATAAATGAATTTTTTCTGAAGCACATGTAAGAAAAGTATTTTGCTATTTTTCTATTTTTTTTAATCTCTCCTTTTCCATTGCCTTCCCTCAGTTTTTTTTTGTTTTTGTTTTTTTTTTCATTCAAAATCACAAAAATTCTTTTGGGTGAATATCAAAGGACTTAAAATGTAAATGATAAAACAATTAATTGATGCTGGTGAACAGGAGTCTGCTGTGCTCAGCAGACTGCTCACTCAGGCCTAGTCTGGGGTTGGGTGCTAGTTTTCCCGTGCGATACGCTTTTGAGTAATCCTGTGATTCAGACAAATCAAAATAAGGGAAGGACTTCCTGGAGGGATGAATAAAGACTGCAAGGTCAGAGGTAGGCAGCTGGAAGGCCTGTGATTCAGATCCTGCTGGGTTCCCAGGCTCTCCAGCCCTTTGCTTTCTACAGCTGGAGCTGTTGGAACCACACCTGCTGCCTGAGCGCTGCCCTGGGCTTCTCTCAACAATTACCCTTCAATCAGACTATTGCAGAGTAGTATTTACCCCAGTGGTTTGCAAGCCTGACTTGCATTTGTAAAAATGCCTACTCCTATGAGCCACCCTAGATCTTTTTAATCAGACTTGCCCAGGACAGGAGCTGGGAATATATGTAGCAGGGGTCCTCAAACTACGACCCACAGGCCACATGCGTTGGTGTGAATTGTATTTGTTCCCATTTTGTTTTTTACTTCAAGATAAGATATGTTCAGTGTGCATAGGAATTTGTTCATAGTTTTTTTTTTTTAAACTATAGTTCGGCGCCCCAACGGTCTGAGGGACAGTGAATTGGTCCCCTGTTTAAAAAGTTTGAGGATGCCTGATATATAGTTTTAAATTTCTCCTGAGCAATTCTGACCCAAGTCTAAGGCTGAGCAATTAAGGACAAATGCTCTAGAACAGTGGGTTCTCAGGCATAGTATCATCACCTGATAACTTCTTTTTTTTTCTTTCTTTTTTTTTTTTGAGACAGAGCCTCAAGCTGTCACCCTGGATACAGTGATGTGGCATCACAGCTCACAGCAACCTCCAGTTCCTGGGCTCAAG
>CAUYON010110736.1:0-22780 GCA_963573935.1 Arctocebus calabarensis | reverse complement strand
ACCATTTGTTAAATAGGGAGTCTTTTCCCCACTGAATGTTTTTAATTGGCTTGTTGAAGCTCAAATAGCGGTTAAGTATTTGGGCCGAAAACAGATTTTTAATGAGGATTGGGAATTGCAATATGATTATGTTTCAGCTGAAAATAAGATGATTTGCTTGCTTTATGATACTGCAATATCAATATTAAAGAAATTCAGTGCTCAACAACATTATAACACTCATAAGGACCACAAATATTTTAAATTAGAGGGAGAGGGGTAAAGGGTTGTATCGCAGAAATTAAAAGATGAAAAGCAAAAGCAAAGATAATTATTTCAAACAGCTATGAGGCCTGGAAATATATAGAGTCAGGAAAAAAAGGGAAGCCATTCAGTGATGCAGAAATTGTGAAAGAAAACACTGTCAAGTTGTAGGATGCTTAGATCTTGATAACATTTCAAAGTACAAACAACTTCTCACAAGGAGAACCATAACAGATTGCAGCATGAATTAGCCTTCAATTTAACTGAAGAGCCTCACTCAATACTTCAAAAGGCAAATATGTATTATTCAATTGTTTGGATGACTCAACTGATAAACTGATTCAGTGCAAATTTTATATTTCATTCAGGTCACAACAGATTTTCTTTGCTAAAAGGAATTACTCGCTTTGGGGCACTCTGGTGAATAGAATGTGAGCAATAGATATTGCCAATAACTTCTGAGATGAATGCCATGAAGTTGGACTGAATTTGGTAAATGTATATACAGATGGTACACCTTCCAGCACAGGAAACTATGGAGAGATTACAGCACAGATTTTAAAAAAGTATTAACAGATGCAGATGCTCTCATTTCTATTTATTGTACCTTGCATGGGCAATCTCTGTGCTAATGCTACTATTTCAGATGATACTTTGCAGCAAGTTACAAGCATCGTTGACTGTGCTCATGCACATGCACCAAGGTATTATCAGTTTCGTACCATGACAAATTTTAATGATGAGGTATTCATGATGAGTTTTGCCTTGTTATTCTAAAGTGCATTGGCTATCACAGGGACGGGTGCTAGCCAAATTTTATCTCTGTTTGAACAGAGTTTTGAACACAAATTTTATTTTATGTTTGAACATAAATTTTATTTATTTATTTATTCATTTATTGAGACAGAGTCTTACTTTGTCACCCTCGGCGGAGTGCAGTGCCAATGCAGCTCACAGCAACCTCCAACTCTTTGGCTTAAGCAATTCTCTTGCCTCTACCTCAGCCTCCCAATTAGCTGGGACCACAGATGCCCGCCACAACGCCCAGCTTTTTGTTGTTGCTGTTATTGTTGTTGCAGTTGTCATTGCTGTTTTAGCTGGCCAGGGCCGGGTTCGAACCCGCCACCCTCAATATGAAGCCAGCGCCCTACCCACTGAGCCACAGGCACTGCCCAGATAGTTAAATTTTATAAAGAACAGAATGAGCAATGTGAATTTATTGAAAGAAGATTTTTATAGGAATGCATCATTCCTGTGTCAAATCTGAACAAATATTTCTTCACAAAATAAAACTAAGTCTATATATGATATATGACAAAATTCTAAACATTTTGAAAACAGCTACCTATTTTTTAAAACAATAGGAAATTTTAGATGCACATTTTCCAAATTTTGCAGAGGTCACTGATGAGCAGGATGATATCTGTGAATATCCAAAGAATAGCTGTTATAGACCCATGAATCGGAGAATACAGCGCAAGGTTCCCTGACTGTGAGAATCAGGATATCACATTCATTTCAGCCTCACGTAGTTTACACCACCAAGGCACTATATACAGAATTGATGGAGCCCTCAGGAGATGACATTTTAAAGTTACTGTTTGATGCTGAAAAAGAACCAACTGAAATATGGAAAAATACAATAGAATACCACGCCTGTGGCAAAATGCTTTCTTGCTTTTCAGCCACTTATTCCTGGGAACCTACATTCTCCCACCTAACCCAAATCAGGATGTCCTTAAGCTCACAAATGGCTGATCCCCACCTGGAGGTTCAATTCAAACTATAGACCTCCATACTGCAACCAAATATTCAAATGTTTCCTAACAAAAAGCAGACACGACAAAGTCTTTAAAAGATTAGTTAATTTATTAGTTTTCATTTGTTGAAATTATTAAGTACATAGTAGTTCATTTTTACAAAATATTGTACATTTTTAAGAATATCTAAAAGAAGTTTCTTGAATGTGGTCTTATTTGATTACAGGTAAATTAATATGGCCATCCAACATGAAACGGTTCCCCATTTCTGCCTTAAAACTATCTAAGAAAATCTAAGAATAATAGCTATTCTTCATTGAGTGCTTCCTTTATACCTGGTACTTTCTAAGTATCATCTCATTGAATTCTAACAGTAATCCAAAGAGTTTCTAACAGATAAGGAAAATAAGGATTAATATGATTAAATAGTTTGCACAAGAAAGGTCAGGGAGCTACTGAGTAGCAGAACTGGGATTTTGAACCTAGCCTATAAGACTCTAAAGCTGGTGGTAGTTAATATTAAACTAAACCATAACCTGAAATGCAGTGTTTTTAATAAAGGTGATAGCTTCCTACACACACACAAATTTCTGACCTGTTTCCTGATGGTAAGTTCTAAAGAAGCCTAATATTGGAGAAAGGGTAAAAACTGTATATAAATTCAGAGATTTAAAGCCTTAATGAATACTTAGAAGAGTAAAATGAGATTCTACTCAGTTTTTGCAAGGATCTCTATACAGTTAGGGAAAGTGTCAGAGGAGGAAGCATATGGATAAGCCCACTAAATCAGAATGTGGGGTCTCTTACAGGAGCTGCTTTCTTAAACTTTCTAAACGAGTTTAAGTGGAACACAAAACATGATTCCTATAAAGCAGCATGATTTTTATGTGCAGAGATATGAAGCAGGAATTGAAGTATGTGTTCCACTGCCTTAAAAGTCAATCTATAGAGATGGTGAATCTCATCGCACCGTGATGAAAGTGCAGGGCAGTTCCTGGGATCTTGGAAAGTTAGCTTGCTTGGCCTGGCCTCTATTTTCTTCCCCAGAGCCTGTTCTAAAAATTTATGTTTATTGACATCAGAAATGTCAGCATGGAACTAGCAGCAAAAGAAAAAAAATACTTTAAAGGGTGTCAGGGAGCTTGTTTCTGTCTTGTCACCCCTGTTGACAGTATCTGTCACTTTCAGTGTTCATCTGGACCCAACACTAGCAGAAATGGAGGCAAAATCACCTTTTAATTGAGCGTTGTTTTGCCCTTTTGTTGAGACTCTTTGCCCCTTTTGTTGGTTTCCAACTGTAGGATGCAAGTCCTTCAGTCATTCATTCTGCTCCCTGGTATTTACCAAGCACCTCCTTTTCATCGGGAAAGTGTACCAGGCATATTTCACTTTAGTATTTTTAGTAGATCCTGCCTTGCAAATTTTTAAGAATCGAAACGTGCAGGACCGCAACTCCTGGTGACTGTATCTTCATACATACCTGTGCCTGAGATCTCACTAAATCTCTAAGGACATCCTCTTACAGTGACTTAGGGGATTAAACCATGAGTATCTAATAACCTATTAGCTAAGAAATACTACTCAGATAACCTCACTAACAGCCTGTCTTCCCAAGCAAGCCAATGTACACACCAGTCCCCCAGAGAACAGCAATTGTGAAAGGGCTATCTGTAAGGGAAATGACAGCCTGCTCCTGCATCTGTGGTCCCAGACACAGCCCAAAGTGATCTGTGTGATAATGAGCAATCTCCTGACAATTTCAGGTATTTCAAGGTAATCATGTTGGAAATTCTTCATCTCTTCAATTTCTCCCAATCGATGTCTGTTCCAAAGGACAAAAGCTCATTTGGGGAAGCTTTTGGAAAGTTTCTTCTTTCAAGTATAATATTACATTATGGGCTCTCACTTTACATTAGTTGATAATTCTCCCATCATCTCAGATCTGTAATATTCAGGATTTTGCAGAACATTAAATGGGTAGTTTTGAACTTCATAGTAAATGAAAGCAGGAAGGAATTTACTTACAGCCACAAGAGAACAACAGTAGCAATTCAAAGGCGGGAAAGGAGGACTTCCCTGGGAGAGCTGAAGAACACGGGACTACCAAGAGAAGTCTTCTTTATACTCCATTTACCTTTCCCTATAATTTATACCTTATTCCCTTGTCCAATTTCCCATGCTGATAATATACGAGGTTATAAGCATTTGCATTGCTTATCTAGCTATTATTACTTTTAAAAAATTGCTTATATGCTGGGAAACTTCCCTTAGGAATAGATAGGGACTATCTAGACAAGCTGCTAGTAAATTTAACAGCAACTTTGAAATGCCTGGGTTGAAAAAAAAAAAAACATATTATCAAATGGCAAGGTTTCCTGGCGAAAGGCTGGGACAGGGAGACGGCAGTACTATCAGTCTGTCCTTGAGAACCTTGAGTAGAGGAGAAAAGGCTACCTTTTAGTCACTGTTCAGAGTAAAGTGTCACCATTTTATTGGACATTAAAGTCTATAAATCAATAGTCTGGTTAATTTTCCATAATTGCAACTTCATACTATTTGGAACACTTATACCAACATCCCATGGAACTATTAATGAAGATCTGTTTTCTTTCTCTTTTTCTCTTTCTTGTCTTCCTTTTCTTTTTCTTTTTTTATTTTTTTTTGACCAATGAGGCTGCATGACAATTAAATAACGTTCTTCAAACATAAAAGGGCTGAACTCCTTATTCTTTAACTTCTTGTTCAGTCAAAATCAAATGTAATGAAGCTTTAATTGGAGCATGTTGATTTTAGGTTAAATATATGAAAATGGGTTATTTCGCCATTGAGGGAATTACAGCACAATTGGGAAACTGTGTATTTCACAAGGGAACTATGCAAACATAGTGGAAAACTCTTCATCTGCTCTAACAGGTAGAGTGAACTAGAAAGATCAAAAATCCTCAAAAAGGGGCCAGGCACAGTGGCTCACATCTGTAATTCTAGCACTCTGGGAGGCTGACATGGAGGATCTTTTAAACTCAGGAGTTCAAGAACAGTCTGAGCAAAATGAGACTGAGTGTCTACAAAACATAGAAAAATTAGCTAGGGATGGTGTCTTGTGCCTGTAATCCCAGCTACTTGGGAGGCTGAGGCAGAAAGATGATGAGTACAAGATTGAGGTTGCTACGAGCTAGGCAGACACCAGGGCACTCTAGCTTGAGGCACCAGAGGGAGCCTTTGTCTCAAAAAAAAATAAATAAAAAAATAAAAAAACCAGGACTCTTCACAAAATTATGACATCTTGTCACAGTCCCTATGGGGTGTGAAGCAGGGGACATAATTATTAAAGACTGGATACAGAAAATCTCATTCAAAGAAAATCTTTCCTCTCATTTGTTTTTTGATGGTGTCACACATACTGAATTAGACCCTTCTTTTATTTCAAGATTCAGAATAAGTATTAACATAGAAAGTGTAAAAGCCTTTCTACCAGTTGACAACATTATAGAGTGACAGCACCAAAGTGTCTGTGACTGAGCTCTCAGGTTCTGTTACCACATTGTAAACTGGTTTAGCAAATCCTTATGTATAGCTATTTTTATGATGATATTGATAAGTATTTACTTATCAATGGAAGTTATAGACGATGTTTCATTTTAAATACTCCAGATATAGATTTCAGGAACATAAGAGATAAAGGAATGGCCACAAGGGATTTATTAAATCTCATGTTCATACCACGGGCCAGATACAATGCTTGGAACTTTTTTCAATTTCAGCTAATCTCCATGGCGACTGGACGAAGTACAAACTACCACCCCAGATGTTTTGCTCAGCTCCATCTGAGCAAAATGAGATTTAGAGAGGGTAGGCCACTCATCAAATGTCACACAGCAAGCGTCTCAAGCAGGATGTATATCCCTGCCTTTGTGATTTCAAAGCCTCTGATTCTCTCCATACACCCATCTGTCTTCTTTTTCTTCTTTTTTTTTTTTTTAGAGACAGAGTCTCACTTTATGGCCCTCAGTGGAGTGCTGTGGTGTCACAGCTCATGGCAACCTCCAGCTCCTGGGTTTAGGTGATTCTTTTGCCTCAGCCTCCTGAGCAGCTGGGACTATAGGCACCTGCCACAATGCCTGGCTAATTTTTCTTGCAGTTTGGCCGGGGCCAGGTTCGATCCCACCACCTTTGGGGCCACCGCCTACCCACTGAGCCACAGGCACCGTCCAATGTCTTCTTTTTAAAGATGACATAATTGCACCCTCGGAAAGATAAGTGATTTGCATATTTTTTAGTACCACTAAAATTCAGGTGTTCTAATTTTAGCATCTACAATTTACCCACTACATTAACAGACAGACATTAATTCCATTACAAAGTAACATTTTGGGGAGGGTTTCCTTTAAAATGAGCTATTTTATACAAAAAATTTATTAGTGCTCAATTTTCAGGGACATATGAATGAAACGTGCCAATTCAGTATTGAGTAAACATTGAGTAATTAGCAAGATGAGGGCTTTTTGAACTATGTGCCACATGTTTACAGTCAGGAAACAAAAGACCTATGCTGAAGGAAGAGCAATGTGTTATAAATTTCCTCAACATTCTTAAATTTAGCATCAAGGCCACTAGAATAATCTTTTAATTAAAGTTAAGTTCAATAGAGCGCAATTCATGAATAGAACTCCTGGTGTGTATATTCTGTGGGCAGTAATGTGGCAACAGAACTTGATATGGAAATTAACATAGTGGCCTCAAATATCTTTGCCACAGCTTTGGATTTTAAATAATTTCAGATAAAATGAATAGGGAAAAATCATGGCATGTAATTCAGACTCAAGTGCTAAGGTTCAAACAGCAACAAATACTTAACAGTTGTCTGACACAGTCTAGAATTCATCCT
This sequence comes from Arctocebus calabarensis, assembly GCA_963573935.1. Lineage (NCBI taxonomy): Eukaryota > Metazoa > Chordata > Mammalia > Primates > Lorisidae > Arctocebus > Arctocebus calabarensis. The sequence continues at coordinate 15,892 of CAUYON010110736.1, read as the reverse complement.
AATTGATTTTAGCATTTCCCATTGCTTGGTACAAAGATTGCTGCAGCCAACCTTTATTAGTCAAACACAAATCAGTTGCATTTTCCTATCTGTAAAGTCACTGCTTGCTTTAATTCCCTTCTTTTAAGAATAGACTGTACATTTTTCGGGAGAACTATAGGAAAACTTGGGTCTCCAGTCACAGATAAATTCTTCTTCTGCATGACCTAATCTCTGGTGATTTATTAACACAGGAACTTAAGTTCCTGAAAAGCCAAAATATAATTGATTTTCTTTGCTTTCAAGTAATTAGAAAGGAGTAATCATTGTTAAATCCAAAGTACATCGTGGTATAGGTTGTAACCCATACTACAAAGTTTAGACTAAAAACAAATTTTTTAATTAATAGTGTTTGTAAGAAGGTGCCAAAGCATAGTTGTTAAATTGTAAAAGAAAAAGACGAATCCATACTGAAAATTCAAGAAACTATTTTATCTAATAGGCATACTAGTTTTGGATGCCAAAAAAAATGAAGCTAACATTTACACAGATGTAAAAACTACACTATTTTTGGTTTTAAATACTCTTCTTACACATTACTTACCATTACACAGTCTTAATTACTGTAAGTGACATTTCTGTTGTCAGAATTACTCAGGGTTCTTATTACTTCTGCAAATGCATTACCTTACTGAGAAATTCTAACATGTGACAAAAAATTTTATTACATGTGGACATTCTTAGGCTTAAAGTACAAAATACTCTTAGTCATCATTCATATCAAAATAGCTCCAAATTTCTAAATCTTCTAAATAGTGCAGTTCTTACTGTACTTAGAAATTACACTGCACAATTTCTCCTTCATAATTATTTACTGATTAAGTTAGAAACTACTGGAAATCATAAGCAGCTTCTTGACAGAAATTTATCAAAACTTTTCTGACAGGCACAGATAGTGAATTGTGACTGGGCTTATGCACTACCAACATTAATTGAAGAATGTTTTCATTGTTATATTTGTGTATGTACAGAGGCCACTGGTGTTTATTCTGAAGTTTGGTACTCAAGACAATGTTAATTATAGACATGATCAAGTTTTGTTTGAATAGATATGGATTCATCTTAAAAGTTAATTAAACAATGTAATTAGCATGTTAAACGTTTTTTACCAACTTATGAATATCTTTGTTTAGGGTAAATCTAAGCATCTTTGAAATTAATTTAAGAAATAGGATTAGAAATTTACACAACAGATCATATATGGTTATGGCAAAATTTATGAAGGTGTTGAGATGATTAAGGCTTGAAAAACAATGGCTGTAATTTTACTGATTTGGGGATTCAATCTACTTTGGTCCAGTAAAACGTATTAATGGAAATTCATCATCTCCCATCATAAAAAATGGTAAGATTATACCATAGTTTTTCCCCATCTAAAATATTTCCCTGTGTTTTTAAATATAAACATGTAGTATTCTGTGTTAAGGAAATATAGAATTTTTTTCACTTAGTAATTTGTGACAACTTCTTAGATAAGCATAATATCACCTAAATATCTGATGCTAAACTTTGGATAATTTTATTCACACATTCATCTTTGGATAAGAGTGGGTTCCCCTGGGATATATTCATCTGGCACTCAGAACTTTTCCTTGTCAGGAGTGGTCTCAACTAGAGTGTTTATTGTGTGATTGTCTATTTGACGTCTGTCTCCCCTGCCTTGACTGTTTTAACCAAGGCTATGCTCCTAGTTTAACACAATACCTGACGTAGCTGGGAGTCAATATATCTTTTTTTTTAATATACTGGATTTTAAAGTACTATTTGTGACTAATTTGAATGTGATATGGTAAAGTATCACCTTTTTCAACTTATACAATGGGTCATCTGCCTCCCTGAAAAGGAGACTCATTTAGTCATAATGTGGTCGTAATCAAATATATTCCTCCTGTTGCCCAATATAGACAGTAAAAAAAAAATTGAAAATAACTATAGGAATGATGAATAGAGTCTTCTTCAGTCTGAATGAACCTTAGCGATATCTTGTTCAACCGTTTCCCTTTGTTTTAAAAATAAGTAAACCAAGACATAGAAAGGGGAAGGGGCTTACTCAAGTAGATGTAACAAGATGAGGGAAATGGAGTCGGTGCCTCCAGTGGTCTCAGGATTCCCTGGAGCTTGGTGGCTCTCTTCTGATGCTGCCCCCAGGCCCCGACTCCACTTGTTTAGGAGGAGTGCTGTACCTGGTCAGTCTCTGCTAACCTCTGCCTCTGGGCACAGGCAGCATCTCTGGTTCAGCCTCATTACCTTTCAAGGTGCCAAAGCACAAGGTTAATGGCTCAGTTAAGAGTCCTTTCCATAAACTTCTAAAATCCAACCAAGATGAATGGAAATCTGTCAGAAAAACAATGGTGTCTGATAATCCTTGTTGCAAAGAGCCTGGCCCTGAGAGGGTAACTACAAGGACACAAGCTCCAAAGAGGGGCTTTTTACAGAGGAGTTTACCAAAAATAAATTCATCCTCTGATAGTCACTTTAACAATCAATGAGAATTATTGAAAAGGCTTTGGACTTCTTCCATGGGAGTCTATAGATACCTTTGGGGAGTTAAGCCAACTGGCCTTTTGTGGTATAGATTTCTTTAAATCATCAACTGCTGATCATTAACAGACTCCAAGGTAATTAATTAATTGTAACCACCAGCCACACCATTGAAATTAGTGTTTTTCTTTCTCTCACATGGCTGTTTGTAAGTGCTACTGTAAAAGAACAGAGAAGCAGAGGCTCATTACCTTGCAGACCCTGAACAGTACAAAACATTTAGTATTTACAGCTAAATTACTAAGTTACTAATTGATACTACCTGTTGCGAGGGGCTTGGAATTCAACTAATTTTAATGAACTTTGAATGTGTGCTATGTGAAACACTTGTTAAATAATATAATATGACATTTACTATTTTCTGTCATATTTTGAATAAATGATATTATTTTATAAAGCCAAATAACTACTTCCTTATCATTATTCCTACCATCGAAACTTGGATGAATTAAGCACCTAGGAGGCAGGCACTGCCCTGAATGTGCAATAGAAGAGTTTTGTTACCTGTCATGCAAGGAAATTCCACCTCCTTTCAAGATGTTCTTATACATTTCAGAAGCTGGACTTAATGTATTTAAATACATGATTGAGACATTGCTATGATGTTTTCCCAGTGTCTGAGTAAGGAGTTGTGTGTCGGACATGGTCTTCATGGTCTTCACATGCCTGTGTTCTGTTGAACTCATCAGTAAGGGCTTATTGCCTGCTTATCATGGGTAGAAATTTATATCAGAAGTTGCTACTTTTGTTTTATGTGATTAGTAATAAATCAGCCTTTATGAAGACCCCTTTTTTAGACTATTATAAAAGTCAAATTTTGTTCAGGGAAGAGACACTGGTGGGAAAAGTTAACTTGGCAGATAAGGGGCAACTCTTGGAATGGGCCACTAAGATAGTTCCCAAACTATATTGGTTACTAATTCAGTGCATCTCTGCACCATGAGCAGAATTTTTGGCTAAGCTGTTATTTTGACTGCTCATTCAAACTTTTGAAAAATGATTGATGATGATGTGACATGCACTTTCCATAAAAGGAAAATCAAATGTCCAAAATCAAATTCGATAGACTAAAGCGAGACAAGGGTGCAGACTAACTGTATTAGTACAAACAACTGTATCCCACATATTCTTTGGAATGGGGCATCCTTCCAGGCTCTCATTTTTTTCTTGAAGAAAAATGTAACTTGTCGAGCATTTGAATCTCAGTAAGCAGGGTGCCTGCTTAGTGCCTGACTCAGACACTCGTGGAATCATCGTCGAATGAACACAAGAACCAAATGTTAGTCACTTTTCACAAAGGAACCATCCACCTTCTCATGGAATAATTTGTGGGAACACTGTTTTGCTAGCTCTTGTTTGGGGGGTTTCCTTTCTCCTCTTTTCCTCCCTCCTTTGCTCTTTCTACTCCTTTTTCTTTGTAAGTAATAATGTATTACTATAAGAAAAAGACACACAGGCTGCTTCTTCTCTCAATTTACCAAAGTTTATATAATGAAGAGAGAATTTATTAATTTTGAAAATTTTCAAGGTCATTTTCCTCTTTGCTTCCTAAACCATTCTACTTGTCATAGAGAAAAAAATTAGTAAAGAAAAAGAAAGAAATTTTTTAATAATCAGTTTCTTCCCTTTGCCTTCTCCCTAAGAAGAGCTCTACCTTTACTAGACAAATTGGAAGACACTGTGAAATAGAATCTAGGTAACAGGTAGAGATCTTCATAATAAAAAACAGAGAGAAAGGAAGGTGACCTGCAGAAAGGTTATGCACGTTCTTTACTGGAAGAAAATTTTGGAGGTTTGGTTTATAAGAAACTGAAGCAGCTAAAGGTACAAGAGAAGAGAAAGAAAGATAAAGGAGAGGAAAAAACTTTTGAGAAGTATTACTATAGGTAATGAATTACCTCTCTTTCATGCCCTTCCAGAAACCCAATTCAGGCCAGGTGCAATGGCTCACGCCTGTAATCTTAGCACTTCACGAGGCCAAGGTGGGAGGATTGCTTGAGTTCAGTGTTTGAGACCAACCTGAGCAAGAATCAGACCTTGTCTCTACTAAAAATAGAAAAATTAGCAGGGTGTGGTGGCTGGCGCCTATAGTCCCAGCTACTCAGGAAGTTGAGGCAGGAGTTTGAGGTTGCTGTGAGCTATATGACTCCATGACACTCCAGCTTGAACAACAGAGTGAGACTCAGTCTGAAATAAATAAATAAATACCCAATTCAATATTGAAGGTCTGCTTAATTTGTTAGGCTACTCCTATAAATACTATGTTATGCAAAACCTGGTACATGTGTGCTTACACATGAAGCTAGGGAAATTTTTTAAAGCTTGATGATTTGGACCAGAAATATGATTTAGCCCTTAACTTCTTATATGCATAATAATCTGTTTTTCTAAATTTGATGCTAGTCAAAGTGGATAATTTAAGTTAGAATGAGATTTTAAGGTACTAAGAAGGCATTTTATTTTATTTTTAGAGACAGAGCCTTACTTTGGTAAAGTCCCATGACTTCACAGCTCACAGCAACCTCCAGCTCCTGGGCTTAGGCAATTCTCCTGTCTCAGCCTTCTGAGGAACTGGGACTACAGGCGCCGGCCACAATGCCTGGCTATATTTTTTGTTGGAGTTAGTCTGGGGCCGGGATTGAACCCACAACCCTTGGTATATGGGGCCGGCGCCCTACTCACTGAGCCACAGGTGCCACCCAGGAAGCATTTTTCAAACACGAAGGGATACAAGTTATCAAAGATAGTATTCCAGTTTTTAGCCTTCCAACCTACTTTATAAACGTTCTACCTCTGGGGAGGCAGGTTATTTTACTCATGATAATAAAAAAATAAAGTTTAATGTCTAGAAAGAAAATTCAACTTATATAGCTAGAAACTCAAATACATTTCCTTTTTATTTTTGAGACAGAGTGCCACTTTGTTATCCTCAGTGGAGTGATACGCCATCATAGCTCATATCCATCTCAAACTCTTGGGCTCAAGCCTGTCTCTTGCCTCAGCTTCCCAAGTAGCTGGAGGTAGGCGCCCACTACCACGCCTGGCTTTTTTAGAGATGGGGTCTTGCTTTTGCTCAGTCTGATCTGGAAATCCTGAGCTCAAGTGACCCACCCACCTCCACCTCCCATAGTGCTAGGATTACAGGCATGAGGCCATTCCACCCAGCCCCTCAAATACATTTCTTAAAGATCGATCAGTGCATACACAGTTAGGAAACAGTCAGGCATTATTCTCAGTGATGGTTGGCATAGTGTTAATTAACTTGTAGATTTTTTTCAACTGGTTTTATTTGCCTCCAAGGAAATAGAGACAGTCTCACACTAAATGTAGAATTAGCGGAGCCTAAACTTTAAACAAAATTATTAACTACAGATCATTCTTCTTAGTTCCACATCTTAATGATGAGCTCCATTAGAAAACTAGCCCTCTAATTTTGTTAATGCTATTATTGGAGCTGGAGAAATTCACCTACTAGCCCAACCAATTTGTTCCCATTTTGTTGTAATTGTTGTCTTAGCAACAGCTCCTTTTTCCCTGAGACTTTGTACATGACCTTTAGAAAACATTTTTAGTAATAACTTGTACACTAAATTTCTCCCCATCTAGATTTTACATGTATGATAATTTATCCCTGACTACACTAACATGGAAATTTATTTAATATTTATAGTTTGTTTTCTGGCTAGCAGAAAGGAAAAGGAAGGAACAGAGCCTAAATTAAAGTATTGCTTATTTACATAAAATAACACACCCTTTTACTATGCAATATTTGTCAAAAAAACTAAAGTAATATAATATGCCAATTTTCTTTTTTAAACTTTGATAAATTTCATGAACAACAGTTGTTCAACTATCTGTAGCAGTTGACAAGTTAATCCACCTACTTACTACCCTATTTCTCTTAAAATAACCTTTTTATTTATCCAGATTTTTCTCATAATTCAAAAGGAAGAAGCAAATCCTTGGTCTCTGGTTACACTGAAATACTACGTATCTCACTGGGCTGTGTATATGCCTACGTGGCCTTCAAAGATAACGCTGAGAAATCTGTGCCTGCCATGGCTTAGAGTTGGCAGTGAAGGAAGAAGAGGTTTTCCATAGGTGGGAAGGGCCTTCGGGAAAGAAAAGGGGAGAGGCATGACAGTGTGTGGAATGAGAGGCCCTGGGGGAATGGAGTATGTGACTACACAGAAGAGCAGTGTGGTCTTGAAAGGCAAGTAGTGCTTATACTTCCAACTGCTATTCAATATCTGCCTATGGCGTTAAGAGGCCTATTCTCTGTGCAGTTAAGAGTTAGTGGATAGAGGCCAGTGGAATGATGGGGAGTTGTTCTGGGAAAACAACTTTCTCAGCAGTATCAGAGTAGCCTGGGGAAGAGTGGAGCTGCTGAGGGTTTCCCTGGCTCTGGCCGCACATTTCAGTTCGTCCTGTAGCCTGGCTGCCTGGGGACTGTTAGGAGGCCTAATGGGGCCCCACATGAACCCTTGCCACCCTCCTAAGACAAAGGACACAAAGGACCTAGTTAGCCCTCAGAAGAGATTTGCACTAAAGAAGCTAACTCACCAAAGCCCTCTGGGCAAGCTGTGGAATTCGCCCACCCCCTGTAGCCCATAAAAAGAGGGCCTGTAACTGCCCAGGCTGGTAGGCGCCTTCCCCCTTTCAATAAGCCTGACCTAAAGTTAAGGCTGGGTCAGTGGCTCACCCCTGTAATCTCAAGGCAGGTGGATTGCTTTAGTTCCATAGTGTGAGACCAGCCTGAGACAGAGTGAGACCCCGGTGCTGTAGTGTAGTGGGGTGGGGGGCACCTGTACTCCCTCAGTCCCTGTGGGAGGCTGACGTAAGAAGATCGACTGAGCCCAAGAGTTTGAGGTTGCTGTGAGCTCTGAAGCCTTGACACTCTACCAAGAGCATCAAAAGTGAGACTCTGAAAAAAACAAAAACACAAACTATAAAAAACCCTGACATAAACTCCTCCGTTCCCTCCGAGGTCATGTGTCTGGGCGCCATCGTTTTCACCTTTCAGGTACCATCTTATTTCCTGCTTTTTACACTTAAACAGCAGGGAAGACTTGAGTTGAGAATATTCTAAGGTCTCTTCTTTGTATAACAGCAGAGAAGACTTGTGTAGAGAATTTTCTAAGGTCTCTTTTTTTATAATGGGTTAAGTCAGTCAGTCAAATATTCTCTGGAATCACAGATGCTGAATCGCTATGGCTGACATGCAGGTTTCAGTGATATACTGCAGCTAAAAGGAAAAAGTGGAACAATCTCACGTTCAGGGTGCAGCTTTCTAACTCAGTGTCTGTTACAGCTCTGGGGAGCACACGGCCCTTAGCCTGCACTTCCTATAGCAATGGTGAAGAGGAAAGATGGCTTCCACGTCAACCCAGAGGACATTCCAGAGAGACACCCACAGATTTTCTGCTGTCACTTCAATATTAACTTACCAGGAATTAATACACATCTCCAGATGTCTACTCTAATGGAGAATTTGGCAGCTGAGAGTCTGGGTGAAGGGCAGTTGTGAGCAAGGACAAAGCAGACCTTGGAGATTCTCCATCGTGTGCATTTCTGTTTAGTTACACTCAAATTCATGTCTATGTTATTACTCTTGACTTGTTTCTATTTTGGTCCCTTGTCCATTTCTTCCATTTCTCAAGATTAAGTCTTCTATTAGTAGAAAAAGTTCTCTCTACACCCTCCTGATGTCAACCACCTACCCACTCAGACACCTACCTGTTGCCTGGTGCCAGTCTGTCCTGTTGACCTAGTCTACTTGCTTGCTAGAAAACCCAATTATTCCTTATTATACCTGTGTGACTCTTGTAATGGTGTTGTGTTGACTGAAAAGTCTCAAAATTCTCAGGCTTGGCCTTTATAAAAAAATTTTTAATCATCAGTCAAGTCACTGTTCTTTAGGACTTTTGAATGTAAAATAAGCCAACAGGTACATTATTTTATAGAAACAAAAAATGAGCCTTTTCTAATGTGGACAAGTCTTTAAATCATGTATGATTAACATATTAAACAACGTTTTTTTGGACAGAGTTTTGTCAGTACAGGCAATCTCTTTAAGAGATTAAGGGTCTAGATTGCCCATTTATATATTTATAGATGTTGAAAGATAAATTAGGGAACAGAAGAATGAAAAGAGAAAAAATGCATCTCAATAGAAACATGGGTTCTTTTCTGTTCCAAAGAATACTTCCGTTCTTAAAGATAAAGCTATTTCACTTTTTACAAAGAAACATCTGAATATCTGAAGGGACAGGAGTCATGACAGATACAGAAAAAAAGGATCAATTCTTGTCTACCAAAAAAAATGATCAATTCTTGTCTACCCCTGTACCAATCAGAAACAACCATTGTAAATTATAGGTATGGTGTAATATAAAGATAGACTTTTCGAAGTCTTTCCTATTGGGATACAGACATTATTCTTTTAAAACATACATATTTTGGTTTTGTTCTAGAGAGAGCTGGACAACTTTATTCTTCTCCTGACATTTCTAACTAACAAAGCTTTTAAAATTTGCCTTGGTGTTGTTATATAACTACTTTATACTACTCTACATTCCTTACTGCTCTGGACTACATGGACATGCACGTGCGGACGCACCAAAATACCACGCGACCATTCCCAAGGAAGTAAAGGACATATGCAGAGGTCAGAGGTCTTAAGTTGTATCTGAAATCAGATGCCAGTAGTGTTTCTAGTAAATCACTACACCGCAAGATTTATACAGAAAATAAACAAAGCTCAGGAAGCAGGTAAAATTGTGCCCACAGATGGGATGGGCTTCAGCCCCCTGGGAGCTGGATCTCACTAAGGAAGTCCTTAATCTCCACTACCTTTTCTGTTTTCCTCCTGTAGGATACAAGCTGTTGGTTCTCGGGATGTGCTGTCTTGTTTTAAACAAGGGAAATAAGCACATTCCAAGTGAAGTTAAGGAGCTTGGTTTATTTTCAGTAAACCAAGCTGAAGGAGTTGCTCATTTTGCTTTGGATTTAGGCAGCAAAATACTGAGTGATAAAGCTGCTGTCTCCAACCTAGACAGAAAAGGGCATGTGGCCACAGCCGAAGCCCATGCAAAGCCTTTGACTGACCCACCTGAGGTCTATATTTTATATCGCTGTTCAGTCCCTATGTACTGTGACAGCTCGAGTATTCCAAGGGGGCATGTGCCCATGAGTGTATGCTGGCTCCTCTGGTGCCAGATCTAATTGGTGCTGACGCTAGCTGCTCGGCTCCCATCGCGACCCATCTGAAACAGTTCATCACTGCCACTTCACTTGTCTGACAGCGGCTCCTCCTGAATTTTACAATTGATTCTGACAACATTTTTTTTAACCTCTAGGCTGTGCCCCAGTTATGTAGGTGAGTTTGACAATTTGATGTTTCTCTTCATAATCAGGGATGGTTCAGGGCAGTCGGCCTCCGAGCCCTCGGCATGTTGGAGAGAGAAGTTAGGCCTCCATGTCTTATCCATTAGCAGGTTCGAAAGTGCCCCACTGAGCAGAGAAATGGGAAAGTTCAATTTTCTTTATTTAGATATAAGCAGAGTTGAGTCATTTATTACCAGGGTGGTCTGGGCAGGCAGATGGAGAAAGAGCTGTTGCCTCAGGGTTTAAACACATTAAAATAAATCCTCCTGTAAAAGTGTAAAGGCTCAATGTAGAGTTCCTCACTGGAATTGTTTTAGCCTCGTTTTGTTTGAATTGTTTTTGCTACTGGAAAAAAAAGTTTGTTTTGCTTATTTGCTACTAGCCTTAGCCTGTTTCCGCACCACTTAGGGCTCCACTGTGCCCTTGTGTTTGGCACAGTTGTATATAATATTTCCTCTTGTTTGCATGTGATTTTTTTTCTACTTACATCCTTCTATTCCCTTTATAGTTTTAGAATATTTCTGTATTAACTGGGATATTTTTAATGATAAAACCCAGAAATTTCTAACTCCAACTGGCTGAAACAATGAAGGTATTTATGTAACTCTGGAAACTCAGGCCCTGGGTCAGTCACTATTTGGGCCACTTGTCATCATAAATTCAAATTTCTTCCAGTTCCTTGCGCTGGCTCACTGACCCTCAGAGTCATTGTAAGGCTTGTCTCTTCATGGTCAAAGAATGTTCTCAGAATGGCCAAGGCTGTTTCACAATTGCACATCCTGAAATAGACTGTTCCGGGGGAAAAGAATGAGGACTAAGGAGGGGGCATTATTCACTCCCAGGTAAGGTATGACACATCTCCCAGCAGATATTCTTCCATGTTTCCAGGGCTACATTTAGACCACATGCCCGTTCCTTGACCCATGACCAGCTTGCCCATTAGTTGCCTTAGACCAGTAGTTCTCAAAGTGTGGTTTTGGTCCAGAAGCATCAGCATGACCTGGGAACTTGCTAGAAATGCAAATTCTCAGGCTCCACCTCAAACGTGCTGTTTCAGAAACTCTGGAGATCGGCCCCAGCAATCTGTGTTTTAACAAATCTTTCAGTAATTTTGATTTGAGTTCAGTTTTGATTTCCATTAATCATTGAGGATAAAATGGATTTCAGAGATTCTATTCACATGGCTTCTTCAATAAGAAAGGAATGAGTTGCTGAAGTCACAAAATAGAGAGGTCTACAAAGAACAGAGCTCCCTTTGAGGGGCCAATGAGCAGGAGAGAGCAATTCTTGTTTGTAGGTGTCTTCTTTTTTTTTGTACTTTTTGGCCAGGGCTGGGTTTAAACCTGCCACCTCCAGAATATGGGGCCGGTGCCCTACTCCTTTGAGCCACAGGCACCACCCTATAGGTGTCTTCTTTAGAAGTGCAAATGAACCAGACAGAAACATACATGGGACTATTATCTGCTGGATCTGCCCATAATCATGAGAAATCACCCCACGTCCTTCTTTGTAGAGCATCACGAATTATAAAAGCACCATCAATTCAATAATTGCTTTTTAGACAATAAGTGTACACATTGACACTACAGGATTTCAGAAGCGTTAAAAATAGAGAAATTATAAGAAAATGGAATTACAGTATTCTTCTTTTCTGAAGAAGAAATGAAAGCTGGGTCTTGAAGTGAAGGAGCTCAGGCTAGTTAGGGGGACAAAAGAACCCTGATCAGGAAGAACAGGCTGGAAAGGTCACTTCTTTGCTTCTAGGAAAGTCACTTTGGTAGCAAGAAGATGACACAAGGACTCTTAACACATATATGAGTTCATGAGTGGCCCATGGACTTAAAACAATTCAGGATCACCTGCCAAAGTAAACACAATTGCTACTGTGATAGTTAATTGTATGTGTCAGCTTGACACAGGCGGTGGAATGGCCAGCTAGGTCATTAAACATTATTTTTGAGTGTGTATCTGGAAGAGATTAGCATTTGAATTGGTGGGTTCAGGAAAGAGGAATGGCCTTCCCTGATGTAGGTGGGCATCATCCAGTCTGTTGAGGGCTTGAAGAGAACTAAAAGGTAAGAAAGGTTGACTTTGTTCTTAGGCAGTGATCTTCTGCCTTTGACTTCTGGTTCTCAAGCCTTCAGACCTGGACTGAACTCTATACCATTGGGGCTCTCCAGTTCTCAGAACTTTGAACTATGCCACCAACTCTCCTGGGTCTCCAGCTTGCAGATGGCAGGTTGTGGGACTTCTCAGTCCCCATAATCATGTGGGGACTCTTAAAATCTCTTTCTAGACTATGAATATAAAGCTATAAACTCATGCAGTCATAGAAGCTAGGAAGACTCATGATCAGCCATCTGCAAGCTGGAGACTAGAATGCATGTGCTTGGGATCAGAAGTGTTTTGAATTTTGCATTTTTTTTGGATTTTAGAATATTTGCATACACATAATAAAATACCTTGGTGATAGGGCCCAAGCCTACACGTAAAATTAATTTATGTTTCACAGACACCTTATACACATACCCTGAAGATAAATACTACCTTTATAGATTTGATCTTTTCAGTAAACAAAGTAGTTTAAATAATTTATTTCAGCCAAATAGCTTTTAGTCATTTTCTCTACTCACTTGGTGCTACACTCAACTCAAATGCTATATTTATTTTATTCCTCAGTACGTGTTTTTCTACTTTAAAGGGAAGGAACAGAAGCTACTAATGTGGCAAATTTGATAATCATTGAAATCATTTGGACAACCTGCTGTGATCTGAATGTTTGCACAACCCCAAAAGTCGTATGCTGAAATTTAACTTTCAAGGTGATGATATTAGGAGGTGGAGCTTTTAGGAGGTAAAGCCCTCATGAATGTGATTAGTGTCCTTATAAAAGAGACCATAAAGAGCTCCCTTGCTCATGTAAAAACACAGCAAGAGGGTGCCATTGGCTCGGTGCCTGTTACACAGTGGTTATGGTGCCAGTCACATACACCGAGGCTGGCAGGGCCAGCTAAACAGTGACAAACCCTGGTCCAGGCCAGCTAAACAGTGACAACTGCAACAAAAAATAGCTGGGCATTGAGATTGGGGCATGTAGTCCCAGCTACGTGGAAGGCTGAGACGCTTAAGCCCAGGAAGTAGAGGTTGCTGTAAGCTGTGATCCCACGGCACTCTGAGGGTGACATAGTAAGACTCTGTTTCAAAAAAAAAAAAAAAAAGAAGGTGCCATCTATGTGTTCAAAAACACGCACTCACCAGACACTAAATCTGCTAGCACCTTGAACTTGGACTTTCAATCCTATAAAATTTCTTTATAAATTTCTGGAGTTTATATAAACTACCCAGTTTATAGTATTTCCAAATGCACTAAGAACAATGCTTGCTGGTCTCATAAACCAATTTAACATACTTAAATTCAAATTTTGTTTAAGAAGTGGCCATTAGCTATACTAAATGGTGAATCCATAAAGCATTTAGCATCTTACAAATAGGAAAACAAGTCTTAATTAGACTGTAAACAGATCTGCCTGAGAATTTAAAGGTTAGGGGTGAATGTTACACAGACGTTTTCTTGCTACATCATGTTGGTTAGTCCTGTTAATTAAGTAGCACTAGTTTCTGACCCAGATGACGCCTATGTAAATACAGCAAGCTTAGATAAAGGGACAAATCAGCATCATGCAAACTCACTTCATGAAGTTTGAAAATGAGTAAAATTCTTTGTTATAACATCGTGTGTTATGTACAAGGTGATCTTTTGTGTTTGAGGATTATAACCCAATTATCATGATGACCTCCTATACATAAAAAAGACTTCAAGTATCATCTAAGTGCAGCCTTCTACCCCAAAAGAGAATTATATTCTATTCAGAAGAGATGGTTGTCTGTCCTATTTTTAAATTTATCTAAGAATTCCAAAACCTTCCTTAATACACTTCAATATTTCAGTGTTGACTTACATCTGACTAACACGATGATTTTCCTTATATTTAATCAAGTTTTTTGGACTTCCCTCCCCCCCAAATAACAGCTATATTGAGATGTAATTCACATTGCATATAATTCAACATATACTATATAATTCAGTGCTTTGGCGAATTATTCACAGAGTTGTAAAATCATCACTACTATTTAATTCCAGAACATTTTTCAGTTGCCTACAAAGGAACCCCATCAGCATCAGCAGTCAACCCCTCCACTTCTGGCAACTACTAATCCACTTTCTATCTGCTTGGATTTGTATATTCTGGGCATTCATATAAATGAAACTGTACATTAGGTGGCATTTTGCATCTGCCTTCTTTCACTTACCATAGTGTTTTTAAGGTCCCTCCTTGTCATAGCCTATCATTACCTCATTTATTTTTATGGCTGAATATCATTCCCTTGTATGGAACACCACACTCCCCATTTTATGTCGAATACTACCTTTCATTTATACATTTACCAATTGAGGACATTTGAATTGTTTCAACTTTATGGCTATTATAAATAGCCACATGAACATTCATGTAAGTTTCTGTGTGGACACATACTTTCAACTGGATATATACCTGAGAATGGAATAGCTGTGTCACTCAGTAACCTTTTGAAGAACTGACACATCATTGTCACTGGAAGTGGACTCACAGTTTACATTAGGGTAAACTGTTGGGGTTTGTACATTGTAGGGGTTTGATGAATGTATAACGACACGTACCCACTAATATGGTATCATGCAGCATAGTTTCTCTACCCTAGAAATCCTGTGTGTTCTACCACTTCATCCCTCCCTCTCCCCTAACCAATGCCAACCACTCTTCTTTCTACCATCTTCATGTTGTACCTTTTTCAGAGTGTCGCATAGTGAAATCATACAGTAGCCTTTTCAGATTGGCTTCTTTCATTTAATGGTCTGCATTTAAGTTTCCTCTATATCCTTTTGTAACTTGATACCTCATTTTTTTCTGTTTTTTTTTTTTTTTTTGAGACACAGTCTCACTCTATCACCCTGGGTAACAGAGTGCCATAGTGTCATAGCTCACAGAAACCTCAAACTCTTGGGCTCAAGAGATCCTCTTGCCACAGTCTCCCGAGTAGCTGGGACTACAGGTGCCTGCCATCATGGCCAACTGATTTTTCTATTTTTAGTAGAGATGAAGTCTTGCTCTTGCTCAAGCTGGTCATGAACTCCAGAGCTCAAGCAATCCACCTACGTCAGGCTCTCTGAGTGCCGGGATTACAGGAGTGAGCCACTGTGCCCAACCTCTCATTTGTTTTTAGTATAAATAATATTCCATGGCCTGGATATAGTGCAAATTATTTGTCCTTTCACCTACTAAAGGACATTTTGGTTGCTTCTAGGTTTTGGCAATCACAAATAAAGCTGCTGTAATCATCTCTGTGTGGTCTGCACAGACTTAAGTTTTTAATCATTTGGGTAAATACAAAGGAGCACGATTGCTGGATCATACAGTAAGTTAAGTAGGTTTAATTTGTAAGAAACTGCAAACTGCCTTCTTAAGTGGTTGTACCATTTTTTACTCCCACCAGCAATGAATTAAGAGTTCCTGCTGTACCACATCCTCATCACTATTTGTTGTGGGCAGTGTTTTAAATTTTACCCATTCTAATAACTCTGCAATGGTATCTCATTGTTGCTTTAATTTGCAATTCCCTAGTAAAGCGTGATGTTAAACATCTCATATGTTTACCTTCCATATGTATAGCTTCTTTGGTGAGGTGTCTGTTCAGATCTTTTGCCCATTTGTTTAATGGGGTTGTTCACTTTCTTTTTTTTAAATAATTTTATTAAACATAATTGTGTACATTGGTGCAATCATAGGGCAGAATGTGCTTCATATACAATCAGAAATATTTTGATCGTACTGTTAGAGATAGCCTTCATGGCATATTCTTGATCACTATATAAAGACATTGATACTCT
>CAUYON010110734.1:0-34589 GCA_963573935.1 Arctocebus calabarensis | reverse complement strand
CTTTGCCAAAGTTAAAAGGAAGGAGAAAATTCTGCATGCAGCCAGATGTGAGAAAACCGTAACCTACAAGGAGAAGCATAGTAGAATGACTGCAGATCGCTCTGCTGCAATCATTCACGCTAGAAGAGGGTGGTCATCGACTTTTTTTTTTTTGAGACACATCCTCAAGCTGTCACCCTGGATAGAGTGCTATGGCATCACAGCTCACAGCAACCCCCAATTTCTGGGCTCAAGCGAGTCTCCTGCCTCCGCCTCCCAAGTAGCTGGGACTACAGGTGCCTGCCACAATGCCCGGCCATTTTTTTTTTGGTTGCAGCCGTCGTTGTTGTTTGGCGGGCCCGGGCTGGATTCGAACCCGCAAAAGCTCAGGTGTACGTGGCTGACGCCTTAGCCCGCTGAGCCACAGGCGCCGAGCCCACAGTGACTTTTTAACTGAGGCTCTGAGGCATTCAATGGCTTGCCTTAGGTCACATGGCCAGCAAGTGGCAAAGCTAGGATTTGAGTTTCAGAGTTGGGACTGCTGCTGGGATTAGTCTCGAGGTCCCTTGACTTTCATGAGGGACTTGTTGGCCCACTTCTTAGTGCCTGTAGAGTGAGGGCCGATGCCTGCTTGCCCTGGCTTTGGTGCAGGCTGATTCAGAGCTAACCACAGGCTGTGTGGTTCTGCAGATTGGTGATAGTGAGCAAGTGGGAAGTGGGCATATCTCAGAAGCAGCTGTACCTTGGGCACCTTGTGACTTCCCGGCATGGTATGAATGTGGAACAAGCACCTTGGCTGAATACTAGGTTAACCCTGTGTCCCCTACAGTAATGTGCCTTAAAAGGGCGGGCTTTTAATGTGCCTGACGGCTGGCCAGGCTCCTTTTGGCTTCTTGATTGGCCACTTGGTCTGAGGTGGAGCCTGTTAGGAATGCTCCGCCCCTCAGGAGGCAGGTGGATTAGTCCCCTGGTCTCTCTTCCTGGAGCAGGCTGCTAGGAGGTAGGAGAGGGACTGTTAGGGGCATGAGGGTTGTCTGCACAGCCTTGTGGGGCCCGGGAGGGCAGGCTCCCCTTGAGCAAACTGGGCTGGGGATGGCCGATGGGGCCCCAGGGCCAGGGGCTGAGGGAACGGGGTGGGCAGTTGGCTGACTGTCGACCAGTTTGTATGTTCCCGAGGGCCTCTCTAACCCTCCTCCCTCCATCTTTCTTCCCTCAGTCCTCACAGTCGCTTTCTTCCCCCTTTTCTCTCTCTTTCTCCCTTTCCTCCCTTTTTCTCATTATTTCCTCAGCAAGATTGAGCTCTGAAATGTACCAGGTATGGCTCTGTCTCCCTCTATTCCTTCTTTCCAAAGGACTTCTCCAGATCTCCTTTCTCCATCGCTTCTCTTTCTCCCTCAGTCTTCCTTGTTCCAGAATGCTCTTCTCTCCTCTCCCATAAGCTCGGTGATCAGTAGCACCAGGAAGTGCCCAGAGAGGGAGCAGCCTTGAAGGTGCCAACTGTTTGCCCAAGGCGGGGTTGACCCAGGTCTGGGCTGGGCTGGAGCATGGGCTTGGGGCCTTGGTTCTTCTGTGGCCTTGTCCTTCCCACACCTGCCTTCTCCCCTCCCCCCCATTTCCTGTTTCTGGTACCTAAAGGAGGCAGAAAGGCAGCAACCGACCATTTGACCAGCTTCTGCAGATGCTGTTTTGCTGAGATGCGAGTTCTTTTCCAGACCACAGGGTGCTAAGAGGCTACATTCACTAAGGGGCTGGAGATGCTCTCAGTTTTCAGCTCTGAGTCCAGAGCCAGGGTGGTCTAAGGTCGGAGGGGTGTGGGGTTTTGCCTCAGTGGACTACTTGTGGCTTCGCCATGATGTCGTTGCTCCTTCCTCAGTACTGCCTGTGTCTCTGCTGCAGTGGTTCTGCTGGACAGAGAACATAGAGGCCAGTGCCAGCCAGCTCGGAGGGCTTCCTTGCACTATCGCCACAATAGAGACCACAGACTGTCTGATTTGTGTCCCTAAAACCTTTTTTGTCATAGAAAATCAAACACATACGGGAGTAGGGAGAGCAGTGTAATAAGCCCGTGTGCCCAGGCTTCAGTCTTTGTGAAGTCATCTCATGGTCAGCCTTGTTTCAGCTCTATTCCGAGTGCTTTCTGCTCTCTCCTTATTTGAAGCAAATACTAGCCAGCTTATCATTACATCTGGAAAGATAAGGACTCCTATGGCTTCTTGGCCTTTTGGCGAAGATCAAGTGTAAAGATAAGGACTCCTTTAGAAGATAAAGGGATTTGAATTTACAAAAAGAGATAAGGATTCTTAAGACAAACACAGGAATATCATTATCACACCTAAACAAAATGAACAACTCCATAATATAATCAAATATCCTACTGGTATTTATATTTCCCTGATTATTGTATAATTTTTTTCTGAGTGTTCTTATTTTGGACCCAAATGAGGTTCATACCTTGTGATCGATTTTTCTAGCATTTAAGTCATTCCTGATCTACAGGTGTGTGTGTGTGTGTGTGTTTTTCCTCTCTCTCACTTTTTCTCTTGAGGGTTTTGCTGAAGAAACGGGGTCATTTATCCTGTAGAGTTTTTCACATTCTGGATTTGGCTGATTGCATCCCCATTGTACTATTTAACATGTTCTGCTGTCACTGTATTTCCCATATATGTAGTGAAGATTTAAGGCTTGATCAAATTCAGGTTCCTTCAATTTACTTACTGGAGGACAGGAGCAAGAAAGAATCCATTTGTTGTGTGCACACCCATCAGGAAGCACACAATGTCTGGTTGTCTTTCTGTGATGTTAGCAGCCTTGATGATCACTGCCTAGATCCATTAATCCATTACAGGCTAATTGCCTATTAATGACTTTCTCTAATTAGATGTTGCTTCTTTGATCTCACAGTAAGTGATCTCTTGCTTTGGAAGGAGGTCTCTTTCTCTGGCAGGGGTTGCAGTGAAGAAGACTCTAGGACAGCAAAAGGGTGACCCACTCCCCCTGGTCTGGGTTCTTTGTGGGTTGAGAAGACAGGGGCCCCACAAGTGCCAGACTGGGGGTCCTAGAAAAGTCATTTGCATCATTTTCCAGTTATATTCTAATTCTTTGTGTTCATGGAGAGAGTTAGAGCCTGCAATATTCCAAATAATTTTTCTAATTAGCTCTGAAATGCAGTTCAGCCGCATTTAATCAGATTATTGCTCAGACACAAATCTTCCCTGACTATCCCCTATAATCACCCCCAGCTCTTTCTATTACCAGTGACCTAATAATAGCCCTCTGTATGTGTATGGTAGTTTATAGTCTACAAAGCACATACACGCACAAGAAATGAAGCAGCACAGAGGGGACGAGTGAAGTTTTGGGGTCAGCTTTCTTGGGTGTGGATTATGACTGTATTACTTTCTAGTTAGTTGGCCTTGGACAAGCTGGCTAGCCTCTGCCTTCGTTCTCTGCTTACCTTATAGGGTTGTCATGAATGGTAAGTATGATAATGTAAACAGAATGCTCAGCACAGTGCTGGAAGTGGTATCATAGATGCTCAACAAATGGCGGCTCTTGTTATTTCGGAGTCATCTACTTACAACAATGCAGTATCTAGCTGGGAGAGTCTGCAGAGCTGCACAAGGGCAGACACCTGAAAGCTGACCGTGTTTCACGAACACAGGACTGTACATTGCTTGTTCCAGTATCCATCAACAAGGAGGTCCAAGCAACAGTCAAAAGCAGCTTCTTTCCTTTTTTGCCCCAGCCAGGCTTATCAGAAAGCATCCAGGGTTCCAGCCCTGATTTTGAGAATAATGTGAGGTTTTATTCAGAGAAGTAAGAGAACTTGCTCTTGGAAATACAGTGAATCAGAGGATATGCCTAAAAAGGGAAAGGAAACCCAGCCACCTTGGCTTTCTGATACCTGCTCTGTCCTTTCCTCAGGAATGGGAGCAAGTGGGGAGGGAGTGGAGAAGATGTGGGGTTTGGCTTAGACCTGCTCTTGTACTTTTCCCTTTTGGAGGCCTGATCTGTCTCTTGCCCTTGAGGAGGGCCTCCTGAGGCCTTGGTCTAGAGAGCCAGGTGGCTGAATCTCCTCCCCAGGAGCTTGTGGTCCCCTGGGGCCTGGCACAGCTGCTTGCCCATCTGCCTGTGCAGATCAGAGATGGAAACCTGCAGTTAGACAATTAGACACAACAACCTGCCTGGGCAGAGGAGGAAGGCTGTGTACCAGGTGCCAGTCAACCACGGGGTCCCACTGCTCTCCTGGGCCTCAGAGAGCCAGAGACTTCAGGCCAGGAAGGGCTCCAAGAAGGGGCCTAGAGGTACCAGAGCTCATTTGCTCTGTACTGGCTCCTAGTGCCTGTCTAATTTTTGTACCTCTCCATGCACCGGTCACTTGAGATATAAGACCCCCTCTGTGAGCCTTGAAGGGGAGACAGAAAGAAACAAAGCTGATGTTAAATAGGGAGTGAGGCCTCAGCACTAGTTGGAAGGAGAGTTAGGAGGACCAGGTGAGCAGAAGGCCTTGGTCTTGCTTTCCTAGGCACTGGAAGAGGAAGAATGGTGCACAGTGAATGAAATGAAACACTGTGTTTCTGTTTCACTGGGCTCTTGCCTGTTATATCCTTGAGCTCCTTCTTTTGCTGGGAGCTTGGCCTTGTGACTCAAGCATGTGAGTGGAGAGTGGCAAGGTTTCCATCCCAGGCAGGGTGGGAGTAGGGGGAGGCAGAAACCTAAGAAGCTGTTTTGTTCATAATTTCATATTACAGATGCTGCTGTGCTAAGCGAGCTTTTGCCCGGACCCCCTGTCTCAGTATAGAGCCTTTGGGTTTGGGTGGTGAGCAGATCCTTGACCCATCTGGATCAGAAAGGAAGGAGGGACTGGATGAGGAGAGAGAGTGGAAGCTGGGTGAAGTCAGATTGAATCTCCCCCACGCCCAGTCCCAGTGCCTGGCTCCACACTGGCACACAGAAGGCACTCATGAAATACGTGTTGAACAAATGAAGGAATGAACTGATCATGGAGAAGGAAAGGGAGTCTGTTACATTTTTCCTTTGACTCTTCATTCTCTAGCTTGACCCTTAGGGATTGAACACAGGCTCAGATGACAAATTGAGGTACTCACTTGGGTGGTTTGGGAGTGGTGGCAGAGATTGGGATGGCTATGCGTGGAAGCACTAGAAGGAGAGTGGGAAGCATAGATAGATTGCAGCTCTCTGTGCTCTCTTGTCCCTCGTGGGCTCTGAGTCTGGGTCTCAGCTGTCTCTGTTTCTTTCCTAGCACCTTGCACATAGTGGGCAATGAGTTCAGAAGTGACTGTAGGCTGACAGAGGCAGGAGGGAGAAGCTTTGTTCATCATGACTTTGTAGGCCTGTTCCTCCTCCCAGGCCCTAGAATGGGCCAGAAACTGTCTAAGGGACAGAGGAGCTGAGTGTTCACTCATGCCCTCTGGTTTCCACAAGCTCAAGGGCACAGTTGGAGCTGGGCTCTGCTTCAACTGGCAAAAGGGGGCATGGAACTGGAGCTGCCCTCAGCTGCGGAGAAAGTCGGCCACAGCAGGACTGGACATGTCGAGTGCCCAGAGCCTGCCTCACAAAGCAGCTTAGGAGAAAATTAAGTGGACTCAAGCCAGGGGCAGCATGGCTGCCTCTGCTGGAGCTGTTAGGGAGGGCCCAGGCCGGGTGGGGACCGGGGTGGGCAGGGGGCTCTGCTCTTCTGTGATTGGTCCAGTCTGCACGTCAGTGGCAGCTGAGCTGTGCTGGGCATTGGCAGCCTGGAGATGGTGCTGTCGCTTTTCCCCTGTCCTTCACCTCTTGTTCACTCGGACCACTGGGATCCTTGCTGGAGAAGCAATCTCAGGTACAGCTAGAGCTGTTCTGCTCTGGGGCCTGCTTCTGGGGTTGCTCAAGGGCTACTCTGAGAAACCCCCAGTAAGGAACTTTCTCAGGGCTCAGGGGCCCAAGCACCTCAGGTGGTTTCTAACAATATTTTGTTCTACAGTTGGGAAGCCGAACCCATCTAGATATTTTGGAAGAACCAAAGTTCATGAAGACAAGGACTTGCTCATAGCAAGTGTGCAAAGGGTTCACTGGGCTTGGCAGTTGGGCACTCGGCCTCCCAACTCTGGGACTCAATACTTCTGAGTGTGAAGGTTTCATGTGGTGCCTATTGGTTCTTGTCAAACCAGAGGCTTACTTACTTGTGAGTCCTTTGGTAGGGTGGCAAATTAGTCCTAGTGGGCCTGGAACTTTCCTGATTTTAGCACTGAAAGTTCCACATTCTGGGAGCCCAAGTCCTGGGCGAACTGGGACAGTTGGCCACCCTATCCCTAGGGATTGTTCCTCTGCCAGCCCTCTGAAGCCAGTTTGTATTTCTCTGTGTTGCGTAAATCACAGAGAACATTTCTTCCCACCCGTCAGCTTTTGTGGGCTGATCCTAGAGATCTGAACTCATAGATAACAGGACAGAGATGTCATCTACCCACGTTGCATAAGGCAAGACTTTCCTACCCCAGGAGCTGCAAGACAATCAAAATAATTGCATCTCGCTATCTGCAGTTGGGGTAACTGAGGCAAAGTGTGGAGGTGGCTCCTGCCTATCCCTCACTGTAAGCTCTGATCAAATCTCATATTTCTGCATCTCTTCGAAATAACCCCAAGCATCATCTGATCTCCAGTATCCTTCACCCTAGGCCAAAGGATGAAGACACAGATGGCACAATACCCTTTTAATAAGTAGAGAAACTGAAGTGGATGGTTTTAAGCCATTGGCCTCGGGTCAGATAGAAACACTAGGATCCAAACTGACTTCCAATTTAGCACCTTTAGTAACCAAACTGTTGGCTTTTGTGATTTCTGGAATAGTCTCTCTGTTCCCAATCATTTCTTCTGAATCTTATTTCTATTGGTTTAGATTTTATCAGAGAAACTCGAACTCTAAGAATAGTAGTCTAAGTTTTCTTTATTTGGTTACTTTCTTCATCTTTTGATGTTGAGACTTTTCTGTCTTTTTTTAAAATCATTTTTAATTCATATAACATTTAAGTACATCTGTGCAAGCTGATGAACGTTTTGATGCTAAAATAGGCAAAGATTTGAAGAGAAGATAGAGGGAGAAAGTAAAACAAAGCTACAGTATATGATTCATAGGGAAAAAGGAAATTTCTTTTCATTATTTTTTAATTTTTTTTACATGTACATGTGTTTATTAGGTTTCCACTTTTTGCCTTCACAGAATTAAAAAAGCTTAAAATTTAATAACAATAACAATGTTTAAGATAAGGACCTCATAAAAAACGAACGAAGATTAATACATTCAGAAAACTAATCAGACGATTGCTGCATTGAAATATTAAGCAATAATAATAATAATAATAATGCAAAGAAAGTAACATTCACATCAGCCGCTTCTCTGATGGGGACCAAAAAGCAGCCAGTGCTGGGGTTTCCCATTGCCCAACCCTGCTCTTTTCTTCCTGTCCCATAAAGGGGTTATTCACTGAGGCCCCTTTCTCCATCCTATTTATAAGTCCTTTCAGCATGTCTTTGTCCCTAGTGACAAACCCTATTCTACCGTCTACTTCAGCCTTTAACATACTAAAAATTTCTTTCCATCTTCTGCCCTTCAAAATCCATAGCCCTGACTTTTTTTTTTTTTTTGAGACAGAATCTCACTCTCTTGCCCCCGGCAGAGTCCCATGGTGTCATAGCTCACAACAACCTCAAACTCTTCTGCTTGAGCGATTTTCTTGCTTCAGCCTCCCAAGTAGCTGGGATTACAAGTACCCATCACAACATCCAGCTATTTTTTTTTTTTTTGGTTGCAGTTGTAATTATTATTATTATTATTTTTTGAGACAGAGCCTTAAACTGTCACCCTGGGTAAAGTGCTGTGGCATCACAGCTCACAGCAACTTCCAACTCCTGGGCTTAATCAATTCTCTTGCCTCAGCCTCCCAATTACCTGTAACTGCAGGCACCTGCTACAATGCCCAGTCATTGTGAGAATGCATAATCTAAGCTTAGAGGCTGGCCTCTCCCAGGAAAGGATCTGAAGATAATTAACGTGAGTGCATGTTCTTGAGGGCACTGAATGTCCAGCTCCTAGCACAGTGCTCAGCACAAAGTAGATACATAGTAAATGCCTCACACATAACTATAGATCCTTAGCTGGAGATACAGGGGCCTGGGACCACCTGTTGAATGTTAAATGTTTGTCAAGTGAATGAATATAACATAAATGGCTCCAAGCAATGTAAAAGCGGAGAAGGCATTAAGTTCCAAGGAAATACACAGCTAAGGCAACATCAGGTTTGGACATGGTCTATCAGGGAGGACTTCCTGGAAGAGATGAGTTAGATTTAGTATGGAAAGAAGACAGCAAGGGCATATGTAAAATGCTTTGGGCCAGTTAGCTTGTTTTGGGGGAGAGTTTAGGAGGAAGAATTAAAGGA
The DNA here is from genome assembly GCA_963573935.1 of Arctocebus calabarensis. Classification (NCBI taxonomy): domain Eukaryota; kingdom Metazoa; phylum Chordata; class Mammalia; order Primates; family Lorisidae; genus Arctocebus; species Arctocebus calabarensis. The sequence goes on along the minus strand of CAUYON010110734.1, from coordinate 26,175 downwards.
TAGGTAATTTGGTTGGGCAGAAGGTCTCAGGTCACAGAAGAAAGGAATAAAAAAAATTGTGTAGGTTCGGCGCCTGTGGCTCAGTGGGCTAAGGCGCCAGCCACGTACACCTGAGCTGGCGGGTTCAAATCCAGCCCCCGGGCCCGCCAAACAACAATGGAGGCTGCAACCACAAAATGGCCAGGAGTTGTGGTGGGCGCCTGTGGTCCTAGCTACTTGGGAGGCGGAGGCAGGGGACTCGCTTGAGCTCAGGAGTTGGATGTTGCTGTGAGCTGTGATGCTACAGCACTCTATCCAGGGGGACAGCTTGAGGCTCTGTCTCAAAAAAAAAAAAAAAAAAATTGTGTAGGAGTTTATATGGGCAGTAGCCACAACTGGGTTTTGAGAGAGAACAATGCTTGGTCGGGGAATGTGGAGAAACATGATTGAGGAGTGTGGTTGTGGTTGGTGGAGAGTAGACCACCATTATCTGCCATTATCTGTCTCTCCTCATTCAGGGAAGAACACCAGTGGCTGGTAGCTCTGGATTATGGTGGTAGGGTTGGAGATACAGGGGCCTGGGACCACCTGCTAAGCAGCCAGCTTCTATCATCCACTAGTGGCACTTTGAAGGTGGTAAAAGTGAAATGGCAACAGTCTGATGGACAATCCCACTGACTTTGTGAGGCAGGATGGGGAACTGGCCTGGCTCCTTAGAGTTCTGGAAACAGCTATTGCAATAGGAGAGGAAGGACAGAGACTTTCTAGAAGGATGCCTGGCAGCTAGGACCAAAGTCATCTAGTTTAGAACCTTGAGGTTAATAGACCATTATTCCTCTTTTAAACAAGAATTTTGGGCGCACATTGGAGCTTATTGCTAGTGTATTTAAATTGGGCAGCATGATACTAGGAGTAAGGGGCGGTTAGACCAACCTGAGGTCCTATACAAGCTCTGCCACCTGCTGTGTGACTTTGTGCAAGTTTCCCAACCTCTCTGGGCACCACATTTCTCTTCTATGAAGTCAGAGTAACAAAGACTTTTGCCAGAGAGTTAATTTGAAGACTAACTAAAGTACCGAGATCAGTGTCTATGGAGCACATGGTAAAGCACTCAGTAAGTGGTGGTGGCTTATGTTTCTGGTTTCTTCCCAATATTCTCTAGTCTTCTGCTATAGGAGAGGAGATAGAACATGCCCTGCAGAGCTGCAGGGGGAAATTCTTAGGGCCTGCTATTGACTCTGCAGCAGGCTGGGCCCACTCTGTGCCCACTCTGTCCTAAGTTCTGAGGCCACCAGAGTATGAGACTGCCTTTTTCTCCTTTGGTCCTTATCCTGGCAGACACAGAACAGACGTTTATTAAATGCTTGTTGAATGAAAGATGAATTTGACATGGTCCTTGTCCTTTAAAGTCCATAGTCTAGCAGGGGAGACTGCTTGACTATGTCTAGCAGGCCATGCTTGGTGGTTCACCCGTGTAATCCTAGCTCTCTGGGAGGCAGGTTGGGTGGATTGCTTGATCTCAGGAGTTCAAGATCAGTCTGAGCCATAGCAAGACCCCATCTCTTAAAATAACTGGGCATTGTGGCGGGCGCCTGTAGTCCCAGCCACTTGGAAGGGTGAGGCAAGAGGATTATTTGAACCCAAGACTTTGAGATTGTTGTGAGCTATGATGGCATGGCACTCTACTGAGGGTGAAAAAAGTGAGACTCTGGGGCTGCGCCTGTGGCTCAGTGAGCAGGGCGCTGGCCCCGTATACTGAGGATGGCAGGTTTGAACCTGGCCTCAGCCAAACTGCAACAGAAAAACAGCCAGGTGTTGTGGCGGGCGCCTGTAGTCCCAGGTACTCTGGGGGCTGAGGCAAGAGAATCGCCTAAGCCCAAGAGCTGGAGGTTGCTGTGAGCTGTGATGCCACAGCACTCTACCGAGGGTGAGACTCTGTCTCTAAAAAGAAAAAAAAGTGAGACTCCGTCTCAAAAAAAAAAGAGTGCTTTGTTTCCACCAGATGGAAGCCAGGAATGGCTGTAGGGGCAGGTTTAGGCTGTACCTTAAAGCATGGGGGTACGGTGTTAAGGGCGCAGTTCAGGCAGAAGGAAAAGCACGCACACAGGCCAGATACATAATGTGGCATGGGGTTTGGGACTACACTAGCAGGTCCAGAGACTAGCGCATAGGGAACTCTTCAGGGGGTGAAGGGAAGGTGGCTGAAGGGTGTGCCAGCTTATGAAGAGCCTTGCCAGCCGTACTCAGATCAGATTCAATCCTTTAAAAGTTACAAGCAGCCATGGTGCACAGTTTGCTTTTTCTCTTCTCCTTGCCCCCATCCTTATGGTTGTGTACAGATGAGTTACCTGAGGATCAGAGAGGCTTATGGGCTGCCTGAGCACACACAGCACATTAGCTGTGGGATCAGAGTGAGAGTTCAGTGCCTTTGGCTTCCACTAAGTGGTGCTTTATATAGTGGACTGTTGGGTGGATGTTACTTGACTCCTACTGTCCTTGTGGGCAGCTATGGCTTCCTATTAACAGTATCCAACTTTCTGTCTTGAAATAACAGCCTTGTCCATTTAAAGAGCCCAGTGTGATTGAGCCTGGACTGCCCCCTTCACCACTATCCCTCCTTTCACCCCATTCTTTGGCACAGAGGAGAAGCTACAAGATCCTTCCCCTGGAATAGCCTCCTGCTTCATTCTCAGGTGCCCGGCTGCCTGGCAGGCACCAGAGTTGGCTTGAAGACTTGTTTTTCAAAAGAGATCAGGTAGGATTTGCAGAGTGTAATGATATTATTATGGTTTTTTTTTAAGAAGACCAGGAGCCCCCTTAGCTCTCTTCCCTTCCACCCACACAGACTCTAGATCAGTGGTTCTCAACCTGTGGGTCGTGACCTCCCCTTTTATTTTTAAGAGACAGAGTCTCACTTTGTCAGCCTCAGTAGAGTGTTGTGGTGTCACAGCTCTTGGGCTTAGCCGATTCTCTTGCCTCAGCCTCCCAAGTAGCTGGGACTATAGGCACCTACCACAATGCCTGGCTATTTCTTTCTTTTTTTTTTTTTTTTTAATTTAGAGAAAGAGTCACACTTTGTCGCCCTGGGTAGAGTGCCGTGGCGTCACACAGCTTACAGCAACCTCCAGCTCTTGGACTTAGGCGATTCTCTTGCCTCAGCCTCCTGAGTAGCTGGGACTACAGGCGCCCACCACAATTCCCAGCTACCAGCTATTTTTTTGTTACAGTTTGGCCGGGTTTGGGTTTGAACCTGCCACCCTTGGTATATGGGGCCAGCGCCCTACTCACTGAGCCACAGGCGCCGCCCTCTGGATCCTTTTTTAACAATGAAAATGCATTGCAATACTTACCTGGCAGGGGAGATACCGTGATCATGAAGGTGGTTTTCCCAGGGGCGAGGCTTATCCATGGCACTCCGGATGTGCTAACCCCTGCAATTTCCCCAAATGTGGAAAACTCGACTACATAATTTGTAGTAGTGAGGGGACTGCATTCGCGCTTTCCCCTTTAAAAGAAAAAAAAAAAAAGAAAAGAAGAAAGAAAATACATTGCAGCATTAGGAAGGTTGAGAACCACTGCTCTAGATGTCTGGCTCCAGGAGACCCCAGGCCAGCCCAGCCTGGCCTACAGCAGGTCTCCACAGTCTGTAGAGTGAGTGGCTACTGTGTGAGCAATGGGCCCTGTGGGGAGAGATAGGGACCCCGGTACTTTCCAGAAAAGAAAGAGGAGCTATTGGGATGCACAGGGCACAGCACTGCAGGGCTGCCTCCCTATCTTCTCACCCCAGGGAAATTCCAGGGAGAAGCTGGGTTGTTAGGTCATTATTTCCAGTTGTCTCTCTGGGTCATGCAGGCACCAGGCCTGCCTGAGCCCCTGGCTGTGGAGGCCTATCTTCATCCCCCCCTCAGCCTCCTGGGGGAGCAGAGCTGTTTGTGGGTGCCTGGCTCCTTCCTCAGTTTCCTGCTGGCACCAGCTTCCCCTAAGGCCCACCCCTAGCTGTGGGGTTGGAATCAAGTGGAGGGGTTTTCCCAGCTTGTACTGCAGGTCACCATTCTCCCAAATCCACCCATCACCCAAGACAGTCGGAACACCAAGGCTGGAGGGGAGTGGAGCACAGGAGGGCCCCTAGGGGAAGAGCTCCTGGTTCTTTCTTCACTTTCTAGAGGTGGAAAAGGAGAGTAAGGAGGATGGAGAGCAGTGTCTGGGCTCCAGAAGGGTGTAGAGTAAGAGTTGGGCCAGCAGAGAGCCAGGGGCCAGGGGCCAGTTGCATTGGCTTGAGTTGACCATTACCTCCTCACCCCCTCTCTGCTCATCCTGTCTCCCCATCCCTCCTTCTTTCTCCTTTCTTCTCTCCCTTCCTTCCCTTTCTTCTCTAAACAGTTATTGAGAAATGTTTATATGCCAGGTACCAGGAATGCAAACATGAGTGAGACGTGACCCCTGCTCTCCAGGACCTCGGAGCACTGCGGGAGAGACAGATATGTAAACAAATAATTGCAATAGGGACGATAAGTGGGACTCGGAGGTAACCTGCTTCAGAGCCAGTGCAAAGGAGGGGACTGCTCCTGTTGGGTTGAGAAGGGGGAGTGGCAGGGGATAAAAGTGCTGCCATCTCCAGAAGGGGCCTGTTCTTCATGGACCTGCCCTCATTCATACTCATACTCACACAGTTGATGACAGTGAGCAAAGTGACTTAACTTCACTTAATTTCAGTTCCCCATTTTTTTTGGAGACAGAGTCTCACCATGTTGCCCTCGGGAGAGTGCTATGGTGTCACAGCTCACGCACCCTCAAACTCTTGGGCTCAAGCGATTCTCTTGCCTCAGCCTCCCAAGTAGTTGGGACTACAGGCACCCGCCACAACCCCCGGCTATTTTTTGGCTGCAGTTGTCATTGTTGTTTAGCAGGTCCAGGCCGGTCTTGAACCCACCAGCCTCAGTGTGTGGCTGGCACCCTACTCACTGAGCTATGGGCACCAAGCCTCAGTTCCCCATTGTTAAAAAATATATATAGTTGTGCATTTATATATTTGAGGCTTACCACCAAGTGAAAAGATACAAGCAAAAGTCCTGGGCCTTGTCTAGTGTGTGGAGACTGTTAGCCATGCCTCATGTGAGAGGACAGCAAACAAGAACGCTGGGCACTTTGGAGGAACAGCCCATGTAGCCAATGGCCGGCTCCTGGGGCTTTGAAATTGTCTGTAGCAAGAAAAGGACTGTGGGTGCCTCTGGGGGAGTGGAGATTCAGTCTGCAATCACAGTCTATTGCTGCTTCTTTTCTTCTCCTCTCTTCCCATCAGAGGTATCTGCTGGGCTCTATGTAACAGAACACACGGCTGGTTCCAGAGATGAACCAAGCGCCTGGTGTTGGGGAGAACGTGTATCCACACCCAGAAGGGAGAGCCAGGGACCACTAGGAACTCTGAGGTGGAGACCACCTGACATTCCATTTTCCCATCTACCAGATACCTTCCCTGTCTTCACTGAGTGCTCATTCACAGATGGGCCTCCCTAGCCTCTCAGGTCGGTAGAACAGGAGAATCTTGCCCCTCCTAACATCTCTGGACTATGGAGAAGATAAAATGAAGCAAATCAGAAAGCATCTGAGTCTCGCAGAATGAAGGGTATGGAAGAAGTCTAATATTCTCTAGGCAAATTTATACTGCTCAGATTAATCAAGTACTTAACACATCATATGGTTATGACGCCCATTAACCAAGTTCAGTATCTCCAATTGTTGTAGTAGAATACTCTGGACTTCACAATGGGACCCTGGAGGTATCGTTTCCTGAATTCAAGCCCATTAGATTATTAAATTCCTTGCTTTTGAGGCGAGTGTGTATGAAGCCACTCCTGTTATAGGCAAGGCCATCAGCTCAGTGGCAGAACCTTCTTAGGTCTGGCTCTCTCTCTCTCTATGCGAGGAGTTAACAGCAAAGAGAAACATTGTAGCCCAGTGGTTACAAGTCCACACTGAGAGTTCAAATCCTGCCACTACTTTTTAGCTTTATGGCAATTGAACCTCTCTGAGTTTCAGTTTCCTGGTAAAAGGGTAACAACACTACCTACCCCACTGGGTTGTATGCAGAGCAAATGAGTGAATTTGAAAAATACTTAGCACCTTGCTCTCAGGTCCTCTACTCTCTCTGCCCAGCCACTGTTCCTTAAATCACCTCTGCCTTGTTCCTTAGAGACAAGTGAACAGACACCTGCCAAATCTTCCCAGCATGGGGAATTTGACTCTATAAATACAATGTCTTTGGAGACATACATGTTAGCTTCTCCTACACAGTGGCTGTCAGTTTTCTGCTCCACCTACAGAAAGCTATTTACCTTGTGAGCAACAATACTCATGCAGACACACGTGCACGTACACACGTGCACTCATTTGTGTATAAATACATGAAATCACACTTTTATATACCATTTTCCAAATGCTCTTTGTATATTAACTAATATAATCCTCACCACAAATGTATGAATTGGATACTGTCATTATCTCCAATTTGAAGAAGAAATTGGCTCAGCTCCCGTAGTACAGTGGTTACAGAGCCAGCCACACACATGGAGGCTGGCGGGTTCAAACCCAAACTGGGCCAGCTAAACAACAATGACAACTGCAACAAAAGATAGCCCAGCATTGTGATGGTCACCTGTAGTCCCAGCTACTGGGAGGCTGAGGCACGAGAATTGCTTAAGCCCAGGAGTTTGAGGTTGCTGTGAGCTATGACGCCATGGCACTCTACTGAGGGTGACATAGTGAGACTGTCTCAAAAAAAAATAAAAAAATAAAGATGAAGAGATTGAAGCATAGAAAGATGAAATGGCTGAATCAGGATTCTAACTGTGGGTTTTAAAAGTACTGCAAGATAATACTTCTTCTTATCAAGTACAATGGATACTATTTTCTATTCTGTGCCACTATTTTTTCTTTTAGTTTTAAAAATACACTTTTTTTCTGTGCCATTAAATTTAAAAATTTCCAATTAAGCTTACTAAACTGATCTCCCAACCCACTGATGAGTCAAAAGCCATAGTTTGAAAGACACTGTTCTATATGAAGAGGTTGTTAGGAGGAAACTCCTGAGGAAAAAGAAACAGCGGGCTTCTCCAGTGTGGCTTTTCTTCACAAGTAGGTGGGATGCAGCCAGCAGTGTTGTGAGGGCTCCAGGAGGGGTGAGAAGGGGGCTCAGGGTCCTAGGGGCGAGGGTTCTGAAGAAAGCGGCCCAGGCCCTCCGATCCCACTAAGGAGAAGAAGGCTGTGGCTCCCGCCAGGCTTTCATTACTGGTTGGACAGTTTCTGCTGATAAGTGCTCAGAGGAGGCCTGGCCGTAGGAACATCACTGGTTGTTGTCTGACCCAAATCAGGGAAAGGTTCCCTGACCTGCAGGCCTGCCTGGAGCTGAGGCCCGGGGGCTGACCCAGGCCTCTTTGTGAACTGACTGGTGTTCTATCAACAGCATCCTATGTTTGCTTTTAGGTTTAATGTTTTGAAACACCTTTATTGAGTTATTTTATGCTCAAAAGAGTTGAATTTGGTGAGCACAGGTTTCATTCCATTCTATAGGTGAAGGAGGAGAGGCGCAGAGGTGTTCCATGATCAGGTCAAGGCTTGCGGAGCCTAGAAGGCATGTCTCCTGGCTTCCGGTCTGGTTATTTTGGCTGTAGATCGTGTGGTAGACTATGTGATTCTGTACCGACCATAGAGAAGTCTAAGGAAGTGGACACAAAGAGGCCACTTTTTCTCTTTCCCTGAGGTCATTATTCAGCTTCTCAGTTCTCCAGCCCCAGAGTTGAAGTACAGCAGAGTAACCCCCATCCCGGGGCGGCCCAATGCCAGGCAGGGGAGGGCAGAAGGGGTGTGGCTGCCATCTGCCTGGTCGCATCACTCTCATCCCAGCAAGTCTGATATCTCTATTGATTTCCCCAGTGGGGAATGGGTTTAAATTCCAGTCAGCTAGATAAAGGTTAAACCACCAAGAGACTAGCAGGCTAGAAAAGATAGAGACCAAGGAGAATTGTGACCTGTTAGAAGGACCTCCCTCCCTCTGGGATGAGTTAGCTAAGTAACTGAACCTGGAGTGGGGAGAGGGGACCAGGTCAGCCCCAAAGGCTCTGCCAGCTCTGGGGTGTGCGGAGGGAACTCCACCCCCACGAGTCTTGCATAGCCATGGGGAAGACTGCTGGGGAGGTTGGGTACCACGGGGCTCGCCCATCCAGAGCATCTCTCCCCGTCCCTGTTCTGAGCAGCCCACAGCTGTCTTTCTCAGTAGCGGCCTTCCTGAACCCAGCTTGGATTTCTTGTGGGGGCAGGGAGTGCTCTAACACCCGCTTTCCATATCCTGTGTCAGGAAAGCCACGTTCTTACCCAACCAGGGCCTCTCCACTCCTCGTTAGTCCTGGTGTTTCTTTTAATAGTTTAAAAAGTTAGAAAAATATTTTTCTGAGCTTTAGTTGCTCCTGAAGGATCCTAGTTTCCTCCCAGGCGGAGTGAGTCTTTAAAGATCATTTTATCCATTGATCAAGGAGAAAATATTTATCAAGCAGGGGCCGCTTTGTGCCTTGTGTTACGTGCATTGTGGGACTCCACAGGCTGGCCTCCAAATACCGTCCCAGCTTCATTCAGCTATGAGGAATAAATGAGGTTGTAAATATAAAGCATTCTGAGCCGCGTACATAGAAACACACAAACCTTAGTTTCTATTATTATTTCCCAACATGACCCTTGACCTAGTCATGGCCCCCAGTATTCTCCCTGTTTATTGTGAGTTACTGGAATGCCCTGCCTCTTCCCCCAGGTGCTGTCGTCTCTGTGCTGTGGCTGTCCCTGAGCACCTCCTGACTCCCCCTTCGCACCGCCCTCATCATGGGCTGCCTCTGATGGGAGGGTGGTTTTGCTGGTCTGGTTTTATTAGTATCCTATCTCTAGATTAGGGGTTCCTTGAGGGCAGGGACCACATCTTATCTCAGTCTCTAGCACTGTGGATGCCCAGGACATTTCTGTGGAATGAATGACTAATACGTGCCTATAATTTCACAGGGGAGGGAGTTTCTGTGGGCAGGGGCTGTTTCTGGAAGAACAGCTTTCTGGAAGAGATGGCCTTTAAGCTCAGCCTTAAAGCTGTGTCCACTTGCCTCCCCCTTGGAGATTTGGACTTAGCAGGTATCTGAGATGGGGTTAGAGAATCTGTCTTTAGAAGAAGTTCCTTAGGTTACAAGAGCATCGATTTGGCCAAGATCTGCTACCTTAAATATGGCTCGTTCTCGTGGTGGGAGAGGAGTAGGGAACTCCAGGGGAGAGGGAAGGGAGATTGTACAGCCAGAGGAGGGAAGCCGAAGGCCTTTCTGGGAAATACTGAGATGCTCAGTCCAGCTGGATTACAAAATTTATGAAAGTTTGAAAGATAAGTGGAGATATGCTGTAGTGGACCCTAGATGCCAAGCTTCAGAGTTGGTAGCAGGCGGGGAGGGGCGACCACTGAGGCTTTCTGAGCAGAGTCACATGATGAATACAGGTGTATGTCATGGCCTACAGACTTTATTTTGAAAGCCCAAGGGCAGAGTCCTAAACTTCCTCTTATCACCCATTTCAAGTGCTTTTTTCATTCCTTCAAGTATCTAACCTAAATCTTTCTTGTTGTAATCAAAGTCCAATTTCTCTCATAGGAGTTGGAAAACAGCTGGACAGGGCTGTCATTCTCCCATTTCTGCCAGAGAGAACCCACAAGTGGTTCTCAACCTTCCTAATACCATGACCCTTTAATACATTTCCTCACGTTGCGGTGACCCCCCAACCATAAAATTAATTCTAACCGTAAAATAAGTTCTAATGTTATGGTTGGGGGACTGTATTAAAGGGTTGCAGCATTAGGAAGGTTGAGAATCACTGGCCTAGAAGAAGAAAGACAAGCTATAACTCAGGGAGGGGCACAGGAGAAGAGGTTGGAGGGAGGTTTCACTATGTCTTACCTTAGCTTGGTTGGGGCACCCACCTGACACCCAAGAGTGGGATCTGCCAGGAGTAATAGTGGCAACAGGTGTCTGTTTCCCCTGGGTTACACCATCTCCAGGCCAGGGGGAGTGGTGAGCAGCTACAGTCAGTCTTTTCCTTTCAGGGTCCTCCTCTGAGTTCACTCTGGGCCTATTCCCTCCGCTGTAATCTGTAGGAATATTTGGATAGAATTCTAGATTCCTCAGTTGTCAAAAAAAGGAAAGCTTTTCTTGAACAGGGAATGTCTTCCTCCCTGGTTCCCAGGGCAAGTGGAACATTCCATTTAAAGGGTGAAACAGGAACAGGTGAGCTACAGTGCAGACAAGAGGACTCAGAGACACAGGTGGGCAAGAGTGTGGCTGAGCCACTTAAGCTTCCCACCTCCACCTCTGCCATCTTCTTATCAATCATCTTGAAAACACCTTGCTTCTTGTGCCCTGCCTCCAAAATGCCAGGACAGCGGGATATAGCTCTGGGACAACTAAAGAGGTCAGGTAAGAGAGCATCCTCTTACAAAACCCTGTCCCTCCCATCTGGGGACCTTCACTTTCCTACCTACCATGGCTACTGTATCCCACAATTCTGAGGGCACCATTCACATTGTGTTGTATGGGAATGGTACCCCCTGGGGTTGTGCAGAGGCCGGGAAGTCTGTGCCAGCAGATAAGTGGAAGGACAGAATCAGACACTTTTCTGTGTTCTAGGCAAACAATAGGGACTTTGCCAGGAAGCTCAGGGGAGGGAATTGTCTGTAAGAGGATCCCAAGGTGGATGCTCTGTGGGGTGACTTGAACAGGTTTCTGCATTTGCTGCTGATTGCTTAATTAGACACCCACATGGTGCTCTCTGCTAATGACCACGTCTCTCAGGGAGATGATAGATAAAGGGTGGGTAGCTTCAGAATGCCAGGCAAAGGTCTCAAAGACAGCCACCTGAGAACGGGGGCCCTAGAGCATTGTGTGCTTTCCTTGGGCCAATACAGAATAGAGACTGTCAAGAGAGTGGGCATTTTCTCTCCAGGGACTGAGGGGAGAAGCAGTAGGTTCAGGATTGTGTGTCTGCGCTATTCACATCCTGTGAGAGTGCTAAACTCTTGGCTATGGTTTGCACTCTTGAGAAATGGAGAGGTCATCTCCTGTGTTCAGGGATTCAGTGAGGCCAGATGAGCCCTGGGATATGTGTGCTTCTGGAGGTAGGTGTTTGTGGCTGGAGGACTACTGGGTGTTCTTCCAGCACCCTGCATATTAGGTTAGAAAGAGAGCCAGGCAGGGAGCTCTGATAACTATGTGAAGTGCATTGCCGAGGTTGTGAACTCCAGCCAGACAGGAACCATAGCAGGATCTGAAGCTGAGCTTTAAATATGGGCCAAGGGCTCGGACACAAATGTTTCAGAGCTTCTCAGCATACTAGAGGCAAACTGACACAGGTAATTTTCTGCTGATGACTGAGGAAGTGGTATTTTAACAGTTATGATTCTTCTGTGCCTATCCCAGCATTCCGTAGTTATCTTCCTAGAACTGGGAATGTTGGGATATGGACAAGGAGGTCCCTGGCCCTCTCCTGGGGAGTCAGCCAAATATTTACCAAAAGCAGAGCACAGAGAAAAAGTGCCAGGACCCAGGTAAATGTTACGTTTGTGCTGCCTAAACAATGCCATATGCTTCATGGGCTCCTGAACGCCACAGCCCCGTTGTGAGTGAGGTCTGGAGCCAGTTCCCTGCAGGAGGACGCAGTAGGAAAGCACAAAGTGGGAGCCAGGGAGATGCCACTCTACCCCGTGGGTGTGTCTGGGATGCTGGCATCCCGCATCCTGGCTTTGGATTGTCTTTGGTTGTGTTTTCTTCATCCCAGGAAGGCTTGAATGCCTCAAGAGGGTGGAATCTGGTGAAAGACTGTAAGATTTTGGTATACTGATACCATGCTTCTGATGGAAATGGTGGAAATAATTATTTCTGTACATTTTAGGGACCGAGTATGGTTGTTAGGGATGATTGACTGTCGTGGATGCTTTGACTGCAGGGAAGACAGTGTGACTTTTGAAGCTGAGCAGACCTAACTTTGAATTGTGGCTTTGGACAAGTTGGCTAACCCTTCTAACCATGAGTTCCTTGCGCTGTAAATGGGAATACTACCTCCTTCCTTGCAGAGTGCATTGGCTCAAATGTTATTGGCATCTTGTTATGTAGCACTGATTTAATCCCTTTTGTAGGAAGTGAAGATAAAGGATGGGCTGAGACCGGGAGAAAGAAATGCTTTGGCATGAGGGACTTGGTTTAGATTTTAAGGTATATTTTCTGAGTTTAAGGATTTTAGGGCCCACTTGGTCATAGATGATTATGAAGTTTTCTTCTAGAAAGAAATAAAATGATTCCCTTTACAGAATAACTTGAGGGCTTTTATATTGGGAAGCAGGAAAAGGAACTATATTCAATTTCATTCAATAAACATTTTTGAGCAAGGTTATTTCCATTTCCAAGAGTTGATGATTTTGTGTTTTTTTTTTTTTTTTTTTTGAGACAGAGCCTCAAGCTGTCACCCTGGATAGAGTGCTGTGGCATCACAGCTCACAGCAACCTCCTGTTCCTGGGCTCAAGTGAGTCTCCTATCTCCGCCTCCCAAGTAGCTGGGACCACAGGCGCCCGCCACAACGCCCGGCCATCTTTTTGGTTGCAGCCATCATTGTTGTTTGGCGGGCCCGGGCTGGATTCGAACCCGCCAGCTCAGGTGTACGTGGCTGGCGCCTTAGCCCCCTGAGCCACAGGCGCCAAGCCTGATTTTGTGTTTTTAAAAGTCCTTTGAACATCTTGGAAGAAATAACTCCATTATATTTGGCAGTTATCATTAGTTTTTTGTTACGTGCTAAGCAAGTCTTAATCCTCTTAGTTCCAGAACTAGAAAAAATGGGTGGAAGCAGGAGAACTTTCTAATGGCACTCTTCAACAGTGGAGCCCGCTACCCTTTAATGCAGTGTCCTTGCAGGGGTTCAAGAGGCACGTACATGATCATCTTTCATGGTTGCTATAGAGGCCTTTGCTTGCCTCAGGTAGGATAGCAGACTGCTTAACTCTGAGATCCCTCCCAAATGTGGGAGGCTGTCATTCTGGGATAACCAAAATCCCCCAGCCAAGGATAAGAGGTTTCCCAGCCCTGTAGGCCAGATCCTCAATTCCACCAGAGATTATAAAGAGAAAAATTCCCCCAGGGTCTTTTTTTCTGATTTCCTTCTCTAAAGTAGAGCCCCTTTTATTTGGATCCAGTCTCAACTCAGACATATTTTATTTCCCTAAATGTCCTTTACTAGAATCTTTTCCAAAGTCTTCGAACTTTTGTGCACCCCTGCCCTGCTGTATGTCTCAAAACCAGCTTCTATCATAGGTTGGGTCTTCGCCTTCTATTTCTAATCATCTTTAGCAGCATGGGAGATTAGCAATCAATTATTTATTGCATTCCTCTAGGTACAAGACACTGGTGTAGCACTGAGGGGGAAGGCAAAGAACTGCAATAACTATTCCAGTCCTTAAAAAGCTTCATTGTCTCTTTTGGAAATTAGCTTTACACAAATAAAAAGTCTTTTGAGGCTTGGCGCCTGTTGCTCAATGGGCTAAGGCGCCAGCCATGTACACCTGAGCTGGTGGGTTCGAATCCAGCACGGGCCACCAAACAATGACAGCTGCAACCAAAAAAAAGAAAACTGGCCGGGCGTAGTGGCGGGCACCTGTAGTCCCAGCTACTTGGGAGGCAGAGGCAGGAGACTCACTTGAGCCCAGGAATTGGAGGTTGCTGTGAGCTGTGATGCCACAGAACTCTACCCAGGGTGACAGCTCCAGGCTCTGTCTCAAAAAAAAAAAAAAGTCATTTGAGGGTACCAGGCTGTATGTAAAAGACAGTTGAGTGGTAAAGACAATAGCAGGAGTTCAAGGGAAAGTAATTGATGGCCGGTGGGCTGAGGCACTTTGGTGAACTGAGCCAGTGGATTTCAGACCTGATTGCTGTGGGTGTGAGACACTGGAATGAGAGAGCATCAAAGTTGACCTGGAAGTTATAAGCCTGTTTGATTGGGGTAGTTAACATTGGCATTGATAGAAGCAGGTGAACGTAGATGGGGAACCCTCTAATAATTTTACCATACATGCATTGTACTCAAATGGTACCGAAAAGCATTTGGTGAAAGTCTCCCTCCTGCCTCATCTTTAATCTACCCACAGTGCCCTCCTTGGAAGTGATTATTGATTGTTACCAGTGTCTACTGTGTCATTCTTGAGATACTCTAAAAGCAAGAGTTGGCCAACTAAGACCCACTGGCCAAATCTGGTCCATAGCCTAATTCAGTATGATCCTCAAGCTAAGAATGGTGTTTACATTTTAAGTGGTTGAAAAAAGATCAAAAGAAGAACAGTGTTTGTGTCACATGAAAATTGTATGAAATTCAAAGTATAGTGTCCACAAGTAGAGTTTGATTGAAACATAGCTCTCTCATTTATGTTCCTTCTTTTCCACCCATTTGTGTACTTACTGTCTATGGCAGCTTTTGTACTACAATGGCACCATGGAGTGACTGCAACAGAGGCTGTATGGCTCACAAAGCTGAAATGCCTACTGTCTAACCCTTTACATAAAGTTTGCTGACTCATGCTAACTCATAATCGTGCTGATAGTTTTAAATTATTTCTTAACCCAAACGGTAGCATACTAAGTTTATCTTCATGAACTGTGTCTTAGACAGCTCCATATCACTACAGTTATGTATTGCTTAACTATGAGGATGCATTCTGAGCAGTGCATTGTTGGGTGATTTTGTAGTCCTTGTGCAAACATCAGAGAGTATGCTTACACAAGCCTAGATAGTGTCGTCTGCTACTTACATACCTACTTTATGTGGTATGTGGTGGGTTTGCTCCAAGGCTACAAACCTGTACATTGGGTTATTTTACTGCATACTGTAGGCCAGTGGTTCTCAACCTTCCTAATGCCACGACCCTTTAATATAGTTCCTGTGGGTCGCGACCCACAGGTTGAGAACCACTGCTGAGGGTATGAGAACCCATACTGCTGTAGGGTATGGAATACAATGGCAAGTATTTTTGCATCTAAACACCTCTGGACACAGAAAAGTCATGGTAGAAATACGGTATTATAATTTTATGGGTCATATATGTAGTCTATCACTGCCTAAAATATTGTTGTGTGGCATATGACTGTGTTATAATATTGTTAGCCAGTGGGAGGTCTTTTTTTTTGAGACACAGTCTCCCTATGTCTCTCTCTGCAGAGTGATGTAGCATCATACCTCACAGCAACCCCAAACTCTTGGGCTTAAGCAATTCTCTTGTCTCAGCCTTCCACTAGCTGAGACTATAGGTGTCTGTCATCGCAACGCCTGGCTTTTTTTTTTGGTCATAGTTGGCCCCAGTGGTTTGAACCTGCCAGCCTTGGTGTATGTGGCTGGTGCTGTAACCACTGTGCTACAGGCGCTGAGCCAGTGGGAGGTCATTTTAACTTGATTTTAAACATGCTGAGTTGAAGGTCAAGATTGGTTATCCTCAGGGAAATGCTCAATAGGTGGTTGGGCTCATGAGATTGAAGCTGGGAGCCTGGAGATTGAGAAGTGAGGGACACCTGCAGGAGGTTGTCAGTGTGAATCTGTCTGTGACCTTGGCCAACTTGGCCTGTAAGGTAAACTATGGACATTAGTAATCAGACTGAGGGAAAGACAGTGAACAAGAAACATTAAACCACCCCTGAAGGAACACTAATACCAAAGGCAGTTTAGAATTACCTTCCTGAGTCAGTGCAAATGAGTAATGTGGCGTAGTAAACAGAAGAGGGGAGGCAATGGATGTTTACTGAGCACCTACTATGCACCTGCTGCTTTATGCGTGTTACTTTGTTACTTTCTGAGGGGCATCATTAGTCTTATTTTACAAATAAGGAAACAGAGGCTCAGAGAGGTTCAGTAACTTTTTTCCTCATGGTCAGTGCTCCAAGTGTCTAGCTGTATTAAAGTACAATTCCACCTGACTTTGAAAGCTTGCTCTTTCCCTTCTACCATCCAAGATGCCAAATCGGGCTGGGAGGCCCTCTCCAGCTTTGCCAAACATTTCATCATCCTGGCATGAGCTCTCTCATCTGCAAAATGAGGCATTTGTCGCCATGATTGCTATAATCTCTTCCTATTCTCACCTGGCCTGACTATATTATGGGTAGAAACATAGCCTTTTAAGAATGATATGCAGAAAATTAGGAGAAGAGAGGCACCTGAGTTTAACAGTTTGTATATGTCAGATCTAGTTACCTGGAATTAGATCCTTAGAAGAATATTATTCCTTGACATGAAAGAAGCATCTAAAAATGTTTGCTCCTAAGCTGGGAACTTGCCTATCCTCCTGAGTGCCATTTAAATGCCTGGACTTGAACTGCTGCAGCTGCAGACAACCCGTCAGGTCTCTCTGCCTGTGCCTGTACCACTTTGCTGCTCTGCGGCTCTGCTGAGCAGGGCTCGGCGAGCTTTGCCGGCTAGGCTGGGCTGAGGATTTCAGGAGGAGCTGCAGCTAAAGGGCTGTCTGATGTTTCTAAGGAGCAGGCGGGGTGGGGAGTAAGGGGAACGCGAGGGCGGGTAAGCCATCAGGCCCTCGGAGCTGGGGGTGTGAGTGTGTTTATACAGGACTCAGCCAACCTGCAGTTTCGGATTTCAGACGCGGCTTTATTGGGAGACATTTCCTCGGTTTTCAGTCAGTGCTGGAGCAGGGAGAAAGCTGACACTAGGGCCTTCCTGGAAGGCTGGGGAAATTCTGGATTCCTGGGCTCTCTCCCTGTCTCCTCTCTCATGGGAGCTGCACCAGCCACCCTTGGTAATTTTCTGGGATCAGGAGTGTTTCATTCTTTCCCAGACAGCGGTCTGCGTCTCCCAGCTGGGTCCTGACTTCCAGCATGGAAGGTAAAATCTGGGGTCTTGGTGATCTTGGCTGGGAAGAATAGGATCTACCCAAACTTTTAGTGAGGAGGACCAGGGAGAAAGATGTACATGTTGGCAAAGAGGAGTGCTTCGCAGTAAGATAGATATGGATGGGTGTGCGCACGTGTGTGTCTGTGTGTGTGTGTTGGGGGCACTTCTGTTAATAGTTGGGAAACAATCTTTTCCTTCTTCCATTCATTTATCCCCCCTTTCTCACCTAACAAATAAGAATATTGCATAAAAGTCCATCTTTTTCAAAGTCTCCTATCAAAAACTCGGAGAAAATTTCTAGTTTCTAGATCATGATTATTTCCTCACCTGCTATTTCAGGCTAGGGGGGGGTTGCAGAAGGACTGTGGAGACAAGGGTCTTAGGAGACGAGTGTCAGAAAATCAATGCCCCTAGAGTGAGCCCTGGGTTTTGCAGCCGCTTAGAACACTTCTGATAAAGCTGACTGTTAAGTCCTAGAGCGGTCTGTGAGGTGGGAAGGTGAAATAGTATGGGTTCTGGTGTGGTGGCCGTGTGAAATTAGCTTGAACCAAGTCCAGGGATCAAAGCTAGGAGAGACAGGACCGAGTGCCTCAGAGTTGGGCAGGATGGAGGCCAATGCTCTGTGGGGAGGCTGGTGGGGCCGGGTGGGGCTGGCATTCTGCCTGACTGCAGAAACTTGGGCAGAGAGGTCATTGACGGGTGGTGGGTCAGGCTGGCGATGTGGCTCTGTCTTCCTAGGGTTTGTTTGGTGTTTCTTTGTGGCAAGGAGGGGAGGGGCTGGTGGGTAGGCAGCCTGGCCTAGCTGCCATTTGCGCAGTCACTGGTCCTGTGGGCAGCTCGGTGCTGTGAGGCAGGATCCCACGAGAACAGTGAGTGGGCCAGGACTGATGGTGCTCAGCCAGAGGCCGGAGGTGGTTTTTGAAAAGCAGATTTGGGGTGGTAAGATATGCACTGGGAGGAGGAATGTGATGGAGAGAGCTAGAGGCAGAACATGGGGTGGATGGAGAGGGAAAAAGAGAAAGACTGGGGAGTCCTAACCTCTGACACATGTCAAAACTGCAGCCAGCAAGGGATCTCAACTCTTAATATAAATATAATCTGGAATAGATAGGAAACCAGGGTTTGCGTACTGAGTTCCGATATAACAAAATATGAGATGTGATGTGGGCTGGGCAAAGTACAGCAAAAACACATTTTCAGTACAAGAAATCATATAGTGCAGTTGAATTTGGGAGGTGATTGCATAGCTATTTGTTAGGCGGTCTAATTAATAGGTTGTACGTTCTGGTTATTTTTAAAACAATGGGCATTGAAAAAAAACTTTTTATTTATATCACCAGCTACTTCCAAATAGAATTTGCAGCATCTTTGTGTTTTCGGTAGATGGTGCTGTGCATAATTTTGGCCAACAGAGAATAACAATCCGTTCCTCTTGTTCAGTCATGTAGGGCTTTCTAGCCTAGACTGAGCAAGCTTTCATATCTATATTACACTTCTAGCTCAATGCGACAGGTATCTACTGATTCCTATTCTTTCCTAGGTACTGTGCTCGATTTTGAAGATACAGAGATGGAAAAGAACTGGTTGTGCCCTCAAGGATCTCATAGTCTAACTGCATGTAAGGAAGATGGGGAAAATATTCCTATTGGTATAGATGAGGGAACTGCAGCTAAAGGATGCTGTTCTGGTTGGACAGCAGGTGGAAGGATTAGAATTAAGATCCAACTCCTAATCCAGTGTGCCACAGCACCGTGTGTACTTCCTGCTACCTGGTGATCCCCCAGGCCTCCTCCGTCAGAGTAATGAGAAGGAAGCAATAATCTGGAAGGCAGAGTGGTAAAAATGCTCCCTGGGATGGAGTCGGTTCTCTCTGGGCTCCTCATTGTGCCATTGACACAGCGTCAGTAGGTCTGGGTCTACGTTATGTTGTCGATTTGATATTCTCTACAACTCACCAGAGGTCTACTTCATCTTTCAAATAATTCTTGGAGCAGGTTGTTTTCCTTTCTCTTCTCCCTAAATTATCTGCACAGGCAAGGTGGCAGTAAAATTTAGGGGCTCATGGACACTTAGGAGGCTTGGTTTGGAGATGGACTTCAACACTTGATTTATAAAATACCAACCAATATTTATTCAGTGCTTTGTAATCGACAGGATGCCTTTATTTCCCCTCCCTTTCGCATCTGCTTTTCTCAGGTTTTCTGGAAAGGTCTGAATCCCCCAAGCTTAATTTTTAGGCTTATGCTAAAAAGAACATAGAGCGAATCATATGGCCCAGTGGGTCCCAAATTTTTGTCCGAGACAGAGTTTTCACTAGTCAGAGATAAAATGAGAAAAATAGAGGAATTTTTTTTTCTAAATTTGCTACTTTTTTTAGAAGGTGAAATGTATTCAGTTTATAGGACTTCATTTTGGGGCAGAAGATGTGCTGAAATAGTTATTCTGAGGCTATGGCTTTCTTATTGTTTCATGAGCTAATGGAGAGAGTAGATGGTACTTGAACTTTTAAAATGTCCTTATTTGGCAAAATAAAAAGTTGGCAACCTCATATTGGTTCCTCAAATTTCATTTTTTAAAATTTTACTTGTCCATGAAACCCAAAAATCTTGCCTCTAGGCAGGACCTTCTCTAAACAGACTCTCCCTGATAAGGCCTCTTTGGGGCAGATTTTTAAAAATTGCAATTCTGATCTTGTCTTTCCTGTGGGTCCTTGGAACACGATAAACTCACACTGAGTCTTGACTTCCCTTCTTACATTGTGGGAGGTCCCTACCTCCAGGGGAAGGCTACTGGCAAAGGAATGTGCTCTCACTTCCTCTTCCCCTCTGTCCTTAATAACTGGGATCTGAGACTTTCCTTTCTCTGTGTGGCTTTGGGATTGGGCCTGCCAATTCCTATTCCCATGGTCATCTTTTGGAAATGGTGAGAGTCATCTTCTATCCTTGGAAAAGACTGAAGGATTTGTAGAATTGGATTTTGGGAGCAGCTTCAGGTATATTTTACACTTGGGGTCTTCGTGTCCAGTGGTAATCATGTGGAAACACCTTTTTTAAACTAGGTGGTCAAGAGTCTAGGACATTTAACAATCTTTGATACCACTTTTTGAAATGCGAGTCTTCTGGAAGCTTCTGGAGTTATTAGAGTGCCTCAGTCTTCTACCTTGTGAGGACTCAGGCCTGAATATTTTCAAAACTATGTGGGAATCTCCAAGGCAGGTCCTTGGCTGCCATAACGTGAGATAAGTGGTTGGTGTGTACATGTGTGCAGACTTGTATGAACACAAACTTTTAGGGAAAAATCCATTTGAAACCACCATGGAAATTGAACTAGGATACTCTGTTTTGAGGTTCATTTCAGTCCCCCCCTGTGAGACATAGTCTCACTCCGTTGCCCTGGATACAGTGCCACTGCATTAGCCCAGCTCACAGCAACCTCAAAGTCCCAGGCTCAAGTGATCTTCTTGCCTCAGCCTCCCCAGTAGCTGGGACTACAGGCATGTGCCAGCACACCCAGCTAGTTTTTCTATTTTTTAAGAGAGGTGTGGTCTCACTCTTGCTCAAGAGCAAGTTTTTCTATTTTTTAGGAGAGGCTGGTCTCAAACTCCTGAGCTCAGGTGATCCACCCACCTCGGCCCCTGAGAGTGCTAGGATTACAGGCATGAGCCTCTGCGCCCAGCCTAGGGCCCTTTTTCTAAAAGGAGATGTCTAGGAGCTTCTTCGTAGGAGAAAATGTTCTTTTTTTTTTCCATACCATTTTCAGGTTCTGAAACAAGAGCCCTCCTAGTCTAGGAAAGGAGTTGAGGTCCCTAAATTCAGAAGATTTTTAATTGTGGGAGAGAGGGTGGCAGACCCTCAATCTTTCTGGGGCAGAAAGAAGTAGAACAGAGTACTGAAGGCAACATTCAGCCTGATATGGGGCACTAAGCCAAAAGTGCATGACGGTCTCCTTTCCAAAAGGTTTCTGGATAGCGATAGGTCCGAATAGCAGCACAGTCCTTACGAACAGTAAGGTGGAAAAGCCTGAACCTGTGACTGATAACACGTCAGTGGATCTGTGTGAACTAGCAGAGGGGGACAACGAAGGGAAAAAGGATCCAAGAAATGCAGATTGAAGACCTGTGCTCCAGGAGCTTCTGCCTGGTAGACCTTGCCACAGTCCATGTGATGGTTCCACCTGGGTTTGGGGCAGATGCATGATGCTGACAGGTGATGGTTCTCATAACTCATCTCTGGTCACCTTCAGTGGTGGCTTTTCCCAGTGAATTTTTGATGAGGAATTTTGTCTTAACTGTGAGTCAGTTTGGGACACAGAGTCAGGAAGTACGGCCAAATTCTTAGAGACTAGGATGTTTTCTGAGATATTCAAGTCAGAAGGGCAGAAGGTGTTAATCATTCAGCATGACTTTTTCTGAATGCAGAGCTCAATAAGAGTATGACTAAGACCTTTAAATATGTCCCCATCCTTGTCATGGTGAAGCTATGCAAAGTAATATCTGGATTCCAGGGAGCAGCTGGGACTATAGGTACCTGCCACAACACTTGGCTATTTTTTTTTTTTTTTAGAGACAGAGTCTCACTTTATCACCCTTGGTAGAGAACTGTGGCGTCACACAGCTCACAGCAACCTCCAACTCCTGGGTTTAGGCGATTCTCTTGCCTCAGCCTCCCGAGTAGCTGGGACTACAGGTGCCCGGCAGTTTAGCTGGGGTGGGATTTCAACCACCACCTTCGGTTTATGGGGCCAGTGCCCTATCCACTGAGCCAGAGGTGCCACCCAACACCTGGCTATTTTTATAGAGACAGAGTCTTGCTTTTGCTCAGGCTAGTCTCAAAATCCTAAGATCAAGGAATCCTCCTGTGTAGGCTTTCCAGAGAGCTAGGATTAGAGGCAGGGGCCACCTCACCTGGCTTTTTTTTTTTTTTTTTTTTTTTTTGAGACAGAGTCTCAAGCTGTCGCCTTGGGTAGAGTGCTGTGGTGGCACAGCTCACAGCAACCTCAAACTCTTGGGCTTAAGCAGTTCTCTTGCCTCAGCCTCCCAAGTAGCTGGGACTACAGATGCCTGCCGCAACGCCCGGCTATTTTTTTTGTTGCCATTGTTGTTTTAGCTGGCCTGGGCCAGGTTCAAACCCACCAGCCTATGTGTATGTGGCTGGTGCCCTACCCACCGAGCTACAGGCGCCACCAGGCCATTTTGGTTTTTTAAATGTACATGCCTCAGTTCTCCATTTGACAGGCAGTAGAATCTTTCCAAGAAATTCAGGTGGACCTTACCAAGAGGAGGAGAGTCTACTATGTCTTTTAGTATTGCAGGTCTGTTGTCCAACAATTTATGCCTGTTGAAAAAGTGGCTCAAGGATGGACCACAATTCCAGGGTCAGAACTCAGTCCCCTTGGATGACCATGCCTTAGAGGAGGTTGAGTCCATAATAGTCATCAGTAAGCCCCTAAAACAGCGGTTCTCAACCTGTGGGTTTTGACCCCTTTGTAACAATACAATATATCCTGCATATCAGATATTTACCTTACGATTCATAACAGTAGGAAAATTACAGTTACGAAGTAGCAACAAAAATAATTTTATGGTTGGGGGTCACCACAACATAAGGAACTGTATTAAAGGGTTGCGGCATTAGTAGGGTTGAGAACCACTGCCCTAAAATATATGGCTAAGGCCAAGAGATCTGAGAAGAGAAATTGCCTAACCTTGTTTGCTGTTGCTGACCATTTAAAAAGCCTCCTGAGGCCATGAAACATGCCAAACCTGTTCCTCTGTGTGCTGATTTGTTTGTTTCTCACCCCAGACTATCCCTCTCTCTCAGCATCTTTTCCTTCCTTCAGTCCAATTCCCCACAAACTCAGATGCCCCCTTCCCTTAGTTTTCTCCGATGGCAATGGTGCAGTCATTTATTCCCCTGGGAATGCCTCTAGTGTGTAGGTGGTGTGAATGAAGCCATAGGGTGGTGGTAGGGTGGAGAGAGGGCTGGAGCCCAATGAGGTGGGGAGTTAGGAGGCGTGTTTGGAATCTTCAGGCATGTCTATACTTGAAGTCCAACCAAATAACAACACATTACCACTGCCAGCCCTGTTCAGGGTGGAAAAGCATTGCATTTTTATGGGCTGATCGGCTGGTCTTTGGATCTTCTCCCCAACCCCATGCCAACTTGCACTCCAGGGAGCCAGCTCCAAGCTGTAGGAACCCAGAGATTCTCTCCAGATTGGTGATGAGGCAAGTGCTTTGAATGGCTGCCAGCATCTTTAGCTTAAATAACTCTGGTGACTCTTCTGAAACTCCTGTCTTTGGTATCTAGAAAAGTGGCATAGATAGCTCTATACTTGGTTACCTGAATCCCTTGGAGCCTGTGGATTTTAGAATGGTACACACCGGGTAATACCTAAAACCTCCAGTAGTGTCTGGAGCAGCAGCTGGACTTATCTAAAGAGACACATAAGTGGGATAAAGTCTATAAAGAGTCTCATGCTAGTTCAGGTCAGGTTTTTTTTTTTTTTTTGAGACAGAGTCTCACTTTGTTGCTCCTGGTAGAGGGCTGTGGCTTCATAGCTCACAGCAACCTCAAACTCTTGGGCTCAAGCAATTCCCTTGCCTCAGCCTCCCGAGTAGCTGGGGCTACAGGTGCCCGCCACAATGTCCAGCTATTTTTAGAGATGGAGGTCTTGCTCTAGATCAGGCTGGTCTTGAACCTGTGAGTTCAGGCGATTCGCCCACCTTGGCCTCCCAAAGTGCTGGGATTACTCAAGTCAGGTTTTGCTGCTAATAGGCTCACGTCAGGATGAGTTTTGCTGCCAGTAGAGTTAGGACAAAACTTTCAGTTTTTAGATGTTTGTGGATTCTAGACTGTTATGAAAGAATTGTGGTTCTGTCTTGCCTTGTATAATTTTATAAGATGGGAAATAGTCTTCCCATTTTATAGATGAGAAAGCTAGGGCTCAAAGAGTGTCACTAACTTGCCTGATGCCATTTAGCTGATGCATGGCTGGGCTGTGATTCCAATCCAGGTCTCCAGAGCCAGGCCTTTCCTTTCAGGTATGACACACCTCACTTCTTTTTTTTTTTTTTTTTTCAGAAACAGAGTTTGTCACCCTCGGTAGAGTGCCAATGCATCACAGCTCACAGCAACCTCCAGCTCTTGGGCTTAGGCGATTCTCTTGCCTCAGCCTCCCAAGTAGCTGGGACTACATTGCCCGGCTATTTTTTTGTTGCAGTTTGGCCCGGGGCCGGGTTTGAACCCACCACTCTCTGTATATGGGGCCGGCACCCTACTCACTGAGCCACAGGCACCACCCAGGCCTCACTTCTTTGAATGAGTGAGGGAAGCAAGGCACGGCAGCTCATGCCTGTAATCTAGTACTCTGGGAGGCCAAGGCATGTGTATCCCTTGAGCTCAGGAGTTGAAGATCAGCCTGAACAAGAGTGAGACCCCGTCTCTACTAAAAATAGAAAAACTAGCTGGGCATTGTGGTGCCCGCATGAAGTCCCAGCTACTCAGGAGGCTGAGGCAAGAGGATTGCTTGAATTTAGGAGTTTGAGATTGCTGTGAGCTATGACACCATGGCACTCTACCCAAGAAGATCGAGTTGAGACTCTGTCTAAAAAAAAAAAAAAAAAGAATGAGTGAAGGAGAAAGTGAAGGGTGGGGGGTGGGGAGATCTTATTTGGCATCTTCTCTAACTAGGAGGCATTTTCTGCACATCTGATGGAGATCATTTATTGGCTTGCTCTTATTTATACATCAATTTCTGGGATCCTAGTAGGCTAAAAGCTCAGAAGAGAGGAAGCTAAAGTTCCATCAACTTTGTGGCCTACAAGAAGAATCCAGCTGGCTTTGTAGGGGCTGCAAGAGCCAAGAACCAATGGGGTCAAGTTGGGTTTAGTGAGAGTCGCATCATGTGTGGTGGAAGAAATCCCTGTGCAGAACCAGTGGAATGCTTGCTGCCTCCACGCGCCTTCCCTGGCTGTTGAAGTCTTGCCTCAAGCGGGGATCTGTCTTGAGAGAAGGATTGCCTGCCAGGATCATGAGCCCCAGATGAGCTAGTGATGAGCAGCTAGAAATAGAGAGGATTCAATTATGGGGTCTCACTGGTCTTCATTAGTGATGTGAAAAGAACAGTCAAAGGAAGTGCTAATTTAATCTGCTGAAGATATATCATGCTTTTAATGCTTCATTGGAAAGATGGACCTTGGTCTGTTATAGATAACCTCCTTCCCCTACCTTCTAAGTGCTGTCGGATGGTGGCTGCTATTTCTGAGTCCTCTAGGTCAGGCAAGATTTGGACTCTTACCATCCAGGCACGTTTGTCCGTGGTGTTCCTCTGTGGCAGAAGCCTGCTGTCAGTGAACTTCAAGCAGGATAAGGGCTAGCCACTCTGGTGGGGAGTGGCTTGTGCTGTGTCCTTCCCTAGGAAGACACCCATTTGGAAGGGTGGTAGGTTAGTTGCCATACAAACAAGGAACATCACCAGCCAACCAGAGAACAGATGGAAAACAAAATCTTTTTTTTTTTTTTTCAACATCCTTTGAGATGTTTTCTTCTGTATTCTGTTAACATGATAATTACATTAATTGATTTATTAATGTTATTTTGCATTTACAGGAGAAACATCCATTTCATCATTGTGTATTATCTTTTTGGGTATTATTGGATTTTATTTGCTAAAATTTTGTTAAAGATTTTTGTGTGTGTATTTATGTGAGATGTGAGTCTGTAATTTTCTTGTGATATCTTTGTCTGGTTTTCGTGTCAGGGTAAGAATTCCTTCCACACCCCCAAATCCATTCAGAAGTACCTTTTGGCTGGACATGGTGGCTCATGCCTATAATCCTAGCATTCTTGGAGACCGAGGCAGGAGGATCTGTTGAGCTCAGGGGTTCAAGACCAGTCTGAACAAAATCGAGATCCCATCTCTACTAAATTTAGAAAAATTACCCAGGTATTTTGGCAGGCACCTATAATCCCGCCTACCTGGGAAGCTGAGGCAGGAGGATTGTCTAAACCCAGGACTTGAA
This sequence comes from Arctocebus calabarensis, assembly GCA_963573935.1. Lineage (NCBI taxonomy): Eukaryota > Metazoa > Chordata > Mammalia > Primates > Lorisidae > Arctocebus > Arctocebus calabarensis. The sequence goes on along the minus strand of CAUYON010110734.1, from coordinate 241 downwards.
GGTTGCTGTGAGCTAAGATGATGCCACAGCACTCAGAGTGACACTTTGTCTCAAAAAAAGAGAAAAGTGTCTTTTCACTTTCTCTACGGAAAACAAAATCTTCTTTTTTTTTTTTTTTTTTTGAGACAGAGCCTCAAGCTGTCGCCCTGGGTAGAGTGCCGTGGCATCACAGCTCACAGCAACCTCCAATTCCTGGGCTCAAGCGAGTCTCTTGCCTCCGCCTCCCAAGTAGCTGGGACTA